>OZ017788.1:11037579-11080079 GCA_963969325.1 Lycopodina hypogea
GTGAAAATAATGGTGTACTGTATTTCTATAAATTAGTGTACCAAGATATTGACTATGTGGGTCTGGTGAGAAGATGTACTGCCCAGTCAATGGCTAGAGCTGCGATTGAAGTGAAGGCATTACCACACTACATCACAGATGGCAAGGTATTCGGTTTATGCTGGAGTCGTGCATGTATTCTGTGGACCATGCATTTATTATCATGCATAATTGGTTGAACTGTTATCATGTCATATTTGGTGGTTCAGTAACTGACTTTGTGACTGGCGATGCTTTACATACGGACTAACAGCTCCAGTTATTGGTGTTACCACCTTGGTATATTCTCAGCAGCTAACTAATCTCGTTATGTTATTAATTGTTTTTCAATGTAAAATATAGGGTTTCTGTGACACCACATCAGGCAGTGAATGCCACAACCTTCAAGTTTGTTTTGTTCATAAAGAATCAAATATTTGAACCTTTTCATTACATTTGATGACCAATGTAGTGTGCAATTGTAATTCATTTTCCTAATTGTTACTCAACTTATTATTATCACCCTCTTATTTGATTACTCATTGAAAGTTTCATGAAAATATTATTAATGTGTGCATTTCTGTTAAATATATATAGATTTTATGTAGATAAGTTGACGGTTCAAAATCTTTGTAGGGAATCCCCTCTGGATTGAGAAACTTTCGCCTCATGTCCTAAAAAAGAGGGGGAAATGTGTATGCAAAATAATGTTTGTAATAACTTTGTATTACCTGCACTACACAATGAGGCATCACCTCTCTTATATCTGCTACATCTGTCTTGGTGGCTTTGTCTTGGTGGCCTTGTACGCCAGGTAGAGTGGGTGCATCCACACCCCCAGTTAGCCAAGAAGCCTCCAAAATTTTTGGTGTACCTCTTGACCATGGTGGCCATGCTTGGGGAGGAGAAGCCAACAAGCCATCTGGGGGATGTGAGATTATGCATGGCCTCAAGTTGCAGAAAGGGCAAGGTGGGTCAGTCTCTGTACCTCCAAGCATAGAATGGACACTATGGTCAAATCCCATAGGTCCTGTCATTCAATGGAATAACTTGCATGAATGAAGCAACTACTTATGTTTATACTGATTACCTTGTGCTTCTAACTGGAGTCTGTGGCTGCACACCTGAGGGAAGGGGGAAGGGGGGAATGGTTCCAATGGACATAGAGAATAGCATATTATCAGAATAATAAATTTTTGTCAATGCTTATCCCGAATATCTTGTGCTGGCTTCTTTTGTAGAGCCATTGTTGGAGCGGGAAGGACTGTGGGTGATGAAGCAGGGACTGGTGGAACTTGTGGCTGAAGGATTGCCTCCAGTGGAGCAGTCTGCACCCCTGAATATGCCAGAGACATTCTGTACAGAAATGCTGAAATTTCTTCTGCAATGCCTGAGGCACATCCAGGGTGTACTGTTCTTGTATCTATTACTTGTTTGAACAATGGTTATCTCAACAACAACTAAAAGCTCAGTATATATAAACTTACCTTCAAAAAAGCTATGGCCTTAGACATTACTGCTACAGATTCCAGTTTTGTGCTTCTGGCCCCAAAATGCTGGCTATTAATAGTCTGACAGCCTAAAAGTTGTTTTATTAGGCTACAGTGGGTAAGGAAAGGCTACAATGATGTTGCTGTGGGTTAAGGAAGCCTATGGAGTGTGAATTGAGGCTGCAGAATAGCTGAGCCAGAAAGGCAAGTCTGTTGATGATTTGAATCTTCCCGCCCTGGGATCAAAGTGCATGCCTCGCCACCCCTTTTTATACCTGGACTTCCAGAAGTTGCCTTAGAATCTCTCCACAAGAAGCTACTAAGGTATTTAAACCCAACCTTCATCTTTAAGAGAGAGTCTGTGGTATCTGATAAACCCCACAACCACAACACAACTGCTGGTCCAGACTGTGGTCTGGAGAGAGGAGAACAACTGATACCTCTAGTCAAGTGTAGTCATGTTGGGAGGGAAGAGTGAGTAAGGCTTTCCTTCAAAGTGAACTGAGAGCATCACATCACTTTGATTAACACAGTTGTTACTGCAATGTATGTACATGTACATGTGTGACCAACACACTGTGTATGAGGTGTTTCTTGTCATTGATGCACCACCTGCATAGTAATTAGATTAGTGCTTCCTTCCAGCTGGTGTGAATGTGTGCTGCTAATAATTCAATTAATAAACTAGTCCATGTATGTACATATTTGATGGTGCAAGTGAATTTCTCTGGGAAGCAACCAAAGGCAATGGAAGTATGTATGTGGTGGATACAACTCTACAGTGGGCAGAGTATAGCATAATAGGGGGATATGTAGTAGTCCCTGTAAGTGTATTGCAATAACAGTTAATAAAATGATGGACAATACAAATTTAAAATTAATAATCATTTTCCCTGATATCTCCAACAAGAAGACTGCAAGGGAGCCTTTATTCCATCACTAACTAAACCAGTGGTGATTATGTGATGGTTAAATTGTGGGCCCAATATGACCACTGCAGTATTATTAGCTAACAGACAGGCTCATTGCCCAAGAAATAACATGACCACTGGAAGAGTAGTGACCAGATGTGACCCAGTCATTTTCCTGTCAGGGTCAGAGTTGTGTTCTGATTATGTTATCATGGGAAAATAAACTAAATAAATTACTCTCTGCAAACTTAATAGGAGTGTAGGATGTCTTGTTCTAAACTTTCATTAAGGCAGTGAATGATTTAGTGATATTGCATTAGTCACATAATGAGTGATCATTTTTAACTTTGAGATAGACCATTCAATGCATTTAAATTTAGAAAATAGCTAATAGGTAACAGGTACATTGAACAACAATTATAAAAAATTTTAAAAAAGAAGGAAAAAAAAAGAAGAAAAAAAAAAAGAAGTAAATATTAAAATTTAATTACTTTAATTGCAAGAAGTATCTAAACTGTTGAAATCATTTTTTGGCTGATGATTTGGTGGGTATAGAGAACTCAAAACACCTGGACTTGTTCTTGTCATAATTATGCCCACAAAAAATTAATTAGGAGAGTAGGCATTTCTGAATGTGAAATACCTTGGATTTGTTAGCACTGGGTACCCAATGAAAGCACTTTAAAAGACTCTGGGTGGAATCTGTGTAAATTATTTATAACAATCATGTACTGAGGTAACTCTGTGGAATGATGCAGTAGAAAAGAATACTAATACTGTTACATAAGAAAACATTCCATAAGAAAACATTCCATAAGAAAACAATCCATTCGTTTTCACCAATTTATTGCGTGGTATCAGCATCAATTTACAATTTATAATCAGGGCGTACCATTCTGCATAACGGATGCTGTCCCTGAACGTTGTAAACCTTGCCCCTAGCGCAACAGCTCTCACTCGGAATGTATTATGGTGACGAGAGATCATTGCAGTTTACGTGGGGTGGACTTGGTGGTCCATTCCTTGGGACGCCTGGGCTAAAACACCGAGATAAAGCGTGAGTTAATATTACTTAGAAGTTGTCTGCCAGGCTTCTGCGTTCTAAGCAATTTTTCTTTAGGCTTACAGCTAGTTAACAGTTTACTAGCTAAAGGAAAAGAAAGAAAACGCTCAAGCATGTGGACAGTAAGTGTAGCTTCAGATAAGTAACTACTTTTAAAATGACTTTATTTAGTAAAATATTGCTATAAATGTTGTATCTAGCTAGTGGAGTAGCAAGCGCAAAGCTCCTAGTAAAATTTTTTTTTAATTCACTATCTAGATGGGTATGCCAGGCAGATGTCAACATGAAACATTTCCTGATTAAATATCTAAACCTGCTACACTAGCTAATAGAAAATTAAAAAGATTCAGTTAGTGAGTTCTCAGTGAATCTGTTGAAGGTTTTTGAAGTCAATGGATATAGTGAGAAGGAATAGGGAGTTGATTCAAATAACAGTGGTTATAGGTTGGCAGCTGTTGATTTTTTTTTAGAAAGGCCAGAATGTTTTGGAAGCATTTCCTAATGATAACTGGTGGATTACCAACAATCAGTTGAGAGCCTACTTACCCTGTTTGTTGTTGTTATTATTGTTGTTTTATTTTTAGGCATGGTGTACAGCTGAACAATTAGATTCATAAATTTGCATAGTGTTCGACTCATCTCGCACCAGACCCTTTACCTACCCTACTCTACTGTCCCGCAATGTACAGTAGGTAAAGGGTCTGGGTGAAAGATTAGTGTTTAAGTGTGTGCATTAGATGGAAAAGAACGAAGTTATATATTTTCTTACCTAACCAGAACTATGGATATACCTCTTGGATCTAACTGGCCTTCTCTCTCTGACTCATGGTGACTGATGATTTTGGAACTCTCTTGGGTTATTTTTTGTGTGGTTGGGTCGTATCTTACTACAACTCATGTAGTGTCTCTGTCTGTCTGTCTGTCTTTGTCTGTCTGTCTGTCTGTCTGTCTGTCTGTCTGTCTGTCTGTCTGTCTGTCTGTCTGTCTGTCTGTCTGTCTGTCTGTCTGTCTGTCTGTCTGTCTGTCTGCCTGTCTGTCCTGTCATAACACATCTCCCAGACACCTGGACCAATGGTCCTGAAATTTGCAGAGGTTACTAACAGGCTGAATGGCCTAGTATGTGGAGAGTTAGGCTAGAGCTATGACTCATGAGTAACTCCAAAGTTGTGTTTACAAACTGCACTGTAATCTGATCTCACACTAATTTTTAAAAAACCCAAGTGAGTTTAAAAGGTTGCTAATCACTAGAGATGCGTCAACAGCTCTGTCTTCCTACTACAGCCCATTACTCTCATGCATATAAGGAGATTTAATAGAATATTTTCCATGTTGACTGTTCTTGCATTACAAACATATGCATCAAGCAAATTGAACCAGTTTGTGACCACACAAGGCCAAAGCTCTAATGATAAAACACCCATAGGGCATGGTTTTCACTTGTAGTAACGATGAACTAAATTAGCAAACAAAGTAACCTGTTAGAGCAGCATATGTATCTCCAGGATGAAAGCGTTCTCAGTCAGTGATTAGTTTCCTTTTGAACTCACTTGGGTTATAATAGTTTTATGTGTAATTAGATTACATGTGTGGTATGTTAAACAACTTTGTGATTACATGCACACAGTAAGTTCACACAAACATGTGAAAATCCTTTTTGTATTTTGTTTTGTTGTTTTTTTGTGCTAGTCTGAGGCCTCCTGACTCTCCCCCCCCCCCCCCCCCCCCCCCCCCCGTCTCCCTGTGTAGGTCAAATTAGATGAGCATGCCCAGTTTGAGGTTCCTAGGTCCAATGGTTTGGCAGGCCATTAGCCAAATAGATAGGTGCAACATAGAAATATTACAACTGTAGGTTTATGTTATACACATTTTATTTAAAAAAATTTTTTTATGTTCTTCTGTATGTTTCTTTGTTACAGGATGAACTAGGAGGTCATGGCTGATTCAGAAGTGGTGTCCAAAGTATTAAAAGAATGCAGCGATAAGGTAGAACTTTTCATCCAGCTGAACATTGAAGAAGTTGCTTCTTTCTTGTTCAAAAAAGATATTCTCTCTCAACCTGAATACCATGATGTCATCAACCCTCAATCAATGTGTCGAAAAGATCAAAATTCTAAAAAAATATTCCGGAAGTTGTCAATGGTAGTGCAGCTGGATGAAGATGTCTATGAAATATTCATGCAATTCCTCAGATCAAATTCCAGTCGAACGTACGTAAAGATAGTGAAAGTTTTGGATGCAGAATATAAACGACATTCTGGAGCAGCTGCTGGTGTACTCGAGTTAGACCCAAGTCCTCAAGAAGCAAGGGAGGAAGGTACGATGTCATGAATATGGACATTAATTAATGCACCTTCTGTTGGTCTGTCCTCTGCACGATCTATATTTGGCAGGTGTAGTATATATATATATATATATTGAGTGGCTTCTATAATGTTTCATGTTGACATTGGCGGGGGCAACGTCGGGTATATGCTGCTAGTATATATACATATATATATATATTAGGGAGTGTGGTAGTACTCTCTACATTACTGTATTCCCTACGTAGAAATGACCCAAGACCCTCATAGGCTAATACATTGCATTGGCAGCTGTATCTCATTTCCAAGGAATATTTTCACACTAAATTTTGCATAGATAAACTTTTAAACAGAATAATTGTTATATTAAAATATCGATTTCAAGCCAATTGCCAAAGCAGACATCTTTATACTTTATTTTAAAATGCCCTATCAACTGCTTTCAGCATCTACACTACTAAATAGGAATTATCTGTCTGTCGTTTATCTGTCTGTGTATCCTCGATTCACACTTGAACAGTTGAAATTAGACCACAAACCCATAAGTATTTAGAACCATTGTCACAAAGGGAACATTTAAAAAGTATATCTATATGGCCACACCCCTTTTTATTAAGAAAATACCAAAAGTGGTACTTTTGTCAGAAAAAAATAATGAACCTACATGCCTAAAATTTGGTATGTACACACAACTTCACTCTTGGGGTGCAGGGTGAGTCTAACCCAGCCACATCTTTTCCTCTTGGTGTGTAAGCCTAAAATGCCAAAAATGGTTCTTATTTAATGATAAAAAAAAAGACACTTGGATTTCTGTAGCTATATCCATGAACCCATATATATATATTTGGAACCACGGGAACATTTTAAGAATGTCTATAAAGCAACATCCCTTTCTGTATTTGTGTCAGGCCAAAAATGGAACTTTGGCCAAATATACTCTAGAAACTACAGACCTAAAACTTGGTATGTATACACAACTTGACTCTGTGGTTAATATGGGCAGGGTCTCACCTGGCCACACCTCTCCCTCCGTGAGTATCAGGCTAAAATTAGTTTATACGTATGTATGCATGTTTGTGTGTATCCACTTTATCACTAAAACAGTTACTTACACCATATCAAATATAACTAACACTCTCATCAGGGGAGACACATCCCACAGTATGGATGTTTTCATTTTTTAGAAAAAACGAATTTTCAAAAATTCGGATTCCAGAATCCAAATAGCAAATTGGGATTCCATGTATAGCACAGGTCCTTACTCTACTAGGTACCTCATAATAATCCATATGTACCTTGAAAGTGATGAAATATGATTCAACACCCTCTTCTACCACCAATATTTTGAATTTGGCAAACTTTTCTTTGACTTTGACATCAACGCTGGCTCTGTACAAAGGATTATCATCTTCATGTGGACCCTGTGAATTGGATGGGGTTTTTTTCTATCGTCGTTCACATAGAATCTATTCATTTCTCCTTGCCTCATTCTCTGCCATCCTAGATTTCTGGTGTACCTCATGCTGGGTTATCATCAGCTCCAACAGTGTTTGCATTATTTTCTGCTGCTCTAGCCATGGACTGGCTTATAGCGTAGTCATGCCTACATCCATTCCATGCTCCATTTCATCTGGACCACCTTTATTGACATCTTATTCCGCATCTTTCCTCAATGATCTGTGCCACAGACATTTCATTCTGTTGCTGTCATGTTTGCACTAGACACACACTCAGCACCTTTTCACTTTCTAGGTATTTATACTCTTTAGTCTGTATCGAATGGAATAGCACTTCTTCATTGTCACTCTAAAAACAAAATTATTTTTTGTTATCACTTGAACTTTCTTCTCCAAGCATTCCATGTCCTTAATTATAAACCAAAAAAAAAAAATAAGCTTGACCAATCTTTGAGAAGCTTCTTTTAATAGAGGCAGTAGTAGTTGTAATAAGCAGTCTGATAGATGGTGCCAAGCCACAGCTTGATTTAGAATTTCCCTTGTGATAGACTTCAGTTTTTAAGTGCCATCATGTATCTTCTAAGAAATGCCCTAGTTACATAATATTCGTGAAAAAAATTGAATAATCAACATTTTGATAGTAAAAGGGAGGGGCTAGGAATTCATGACATTATCAAATTGATATATCTCCCCCCCCCCCCCCCCTCCCCCTCCCCTTCGTCTACTATATCTGTTCCCCCTTCAGGCAACTGGTACACAGAGCCATCATTTCTGTTGCTTTTCACAAATCTTTAACTTTCAACTTCTGTTATAACTTTATATGAATCAAACCATTTACTATAAATATATTCTTTGCAGGTTATCATCCTGACAAGAGTACATCAGCAATCACTCCTGCACTGCAACAAGAAATCAAGAGTGAGTCCAATCAAATGATAAAAGAGTTCTCCCGTATGCTTATAAAACTTTCCAAGCATCTGTCAACTAAAGAAAAACTTCCATCAGTGACCTGGCTATTAGACAGCTTTGAGGAATGCTCACCCATATATGAAAAGGATGAACACAAACTGAAGGCATTCAAAGAGAAAGTGTGTACAGTTGACGATTTCATGAAAATTTTCAGATGTTACTGCTCCTTTTTCAATTTCGAACTCCTGGAAATGGCCTTTGAATCTAGTGATTATGAAGATGGACAAAACCTTCTCAGTCGATACAAAGAGAATTTTGCAAAATACGCCAAGTACCTTGTGACCCACTGTCCCTCAGGTGTTGGCATGGGAAATGTTGACCATGCTAATGTTTATGTTAAACTTGACGATGCCTACAAAGGTTGCAAAATGGAGCATCTTGTAACTTTAAAGAAAGATCTGTGTACGATCTTCGGTCTCAAGGACTACCATGTACTTCAATTGGAAAGAGTTGAGTCAGGATGTATCTCTGTAGTATTTCATCTTCCACTTGCTCTAAAAAATAAATTATTTCCATTGTCATTGGAACAAGTCAAAGCTCTGAAGCGTCTTAGTTACAATGAGGCAAAAGTGTTGAGGATATCTTGTAGCGACTACTCTCTGGAAGTCAACCATGAACAAGGTATGTGTATATGTGTATATATATATACATGCATTCATTATTATAATACCAGTATGTAGGCACATCTGGCACTGTAGCATGTAATTAATATGAAATTATGCATGATGTTTTTACCAGGTTCGGCAAATCTGTCTCTGGGCCAAGACAACAGAGCACAAACCCTATCTACTGTTCCTGACACAGAGACATCACCCCATGAAGTAGGCTTGAGTTCCTATATCCTTTCTTCCTATATTGAAGTGTTAATTGAGATTGTGATATTTTCTACCATATCTTGACAGGCTAGCCATTCTGGTGAAATAAATATACCTTCAGATATTTGTGATGAGGTAAGCCAGCCAACAGAGAGTATAATCCATGCTGTGGTGCACAACATGGCAAGAGAAGGGGATTTGCTGGGAATTATGGATGCCATGAAGAATGAGAAGTACAATCCTCTGGAGGGAGATGAAGATGGCAATAACTCACTACACAATGCAGCTATAGGGGGGCATGTGGCAGTAGTGAAGTATTTTTTAGAGGATTTGAACTATGACCTAACACTTCCTAATAAGAGTGGCTATACAATTCTTCACTTAGCTGCTTTGCATGGTCACCTTGACATAGTGCGATACCTCATGGAGGATCTGCAGCTTAAAGCTCTCAACACAAACACACATCAGGGTACTCCATTACACCTTGCCTCTGGTTCTGGTCACTTGGAGATAGTGAAGTACTTGACATCCATCCCAGGCTGTGATCTACTTGTGAGAGATGTTAATGGTGACACACCACTTCATCTAGCTGCTTTAGAGGGTAGACTAGAGATTGTCAAACACTTCATTGAAGTCTTAAAATGTGATCCCAATATTAGTGGTGAATGGGGAAAATCTTCTCTTCACCTCTCCAGTGGGGTAGGGCATTTTGATATTGTGAAATATCTTGTTGAAGAGTGTCACTGTGACCCACTGTTGCCTGATGAAGACAAATGCACTCCATTACACCATGCCTCTGCTTCTGGTCACTTGGAAATAGTGACTTACTTAATGTCCCTACCTGGCTGTGATCCACTTGTGAGAGATGTTAATGGTGATACACCACTTCACCTAGCTACTCTAGAGGGTAGACTAGAGATTGTCAGGCACTACATAGAAGTCTTAAAATGTGACCCCAACATTAATGGTCAATGGGGAATAACTCCTCTTCACTACTCCAGTGTGAAAGGGCATTTTGATATAGTTAAATATCTTGTTGAAGAGTGTCATTGTGACTCACTGTTGCCTGATGAAGACAAATACACTCCATTACACTATGCCTCTGCTTCTGGTCACTTGAAAGTAGTGAAATACTTAATGTCTGTGCCTGGCTGTGATCCACTTGTGAGAGATGATGATGGTGACACACCACTTCACCATGCTGCTATAAAGGGTACATTAGAGATCGTCAGGCACTTTATAGAATTCCTCAACATGGACCCCAGCATTAAAAACAAGGGAGGCAGGACCCCATGTGACTATGCACATGAATATGAACATTATGAAGTGGTGCAGTATTTGTCACACATTTCTAGCCAACCTAAACCAAGTTCTGCTGATCTCTCAAACCTTTCTTTACAACATGGAGTGTCTGCAAGGGCAGAAAAAGATGGTGATAGTGTGGCATTCGAAAGAAAATCTTCTGTGCTCCCTGGTTATGGCAGGTCAACAGACAATAGAAGGTCTGAGGAAGATTCACAACCACACAAGGTACCTAATAATGTCATCCTTCCACTTTAGACATTAGCAGATTTTTTCCAACTTCTGTTAAAATAATTTCGATATTTTATTGGAGTGACCCTCCAGCTTGTTCCCACCTGAGCAGCTGTTATGTCAATCCCTCTAAGGATATCATATGTATTCTCACTCTATTGAGTAATTTAAATTTCTCAATGAATAATAAGAACCTAAGAAGAACCAACCAAAAGAGAAGGTTGAAAGAATCTTGTAGGAAACCATAAAAAATTTATTTGAGGTTGAAAAATCCACAAACTGTGAATGTTGCTATGGACAGTTAATCTTAGTAAGACAGCAAAAGCCACCTCACTCCAATTCTAGTTCTATATTATTGTACAGTTTAGCAACCAGGAGTTGAGGGAAATCCAAACAAACTTTATTTTATTAAACAAGACTTGTATGTAACATTAATCTGTGGCAGATCCAGAAAATTACTAAGGAGGGGGCATAAAAAAGTTCAGGGTTGTGGGTGGGGGGGGGGGGGGGGGGGGGGAACCACTAATATGGGCTCTGTGGCTATATGATGAATTTTATCACATACTCACTTTTATATAAAGTAGAACTGGTCAACTCTGGGATATTTCTTGGTTGCAACTCCACCTACAGATTTGGGGTTTATGGAGCATAGAAAACAAATGAACACACACTATTGGCCTAATATAGTCGCAAAGCTAGGGTACTGACTCTACCCATTTGGTGAGGCAAAGAAGGTGGCATATCATAACATCATGCAGTTAAACTTCATTAAAATTGATGGTGCCACTATACTTGTAGTTATTTCCTGTGAGGAAATAACTACAAGATTTAGTTCATATATCTCGCAGAGAAGGACATGTATTCATTGACATGCATCCCTACTGCAGTGTTGAGGAGGAGGCTAGTCTATCATTGTACTCTTACAACATTGTAACAGGGTGTGATTAAACTGCTGTGTGTGTATCTGTGTGCATTAGTTGGAGATGTCACGGAACAAGAAAAAGCCAATAGGTATAGAGGAATAGCAACATTTAAGAAAAGCTAGAAAAAGAAATTATTTTTAGTTGGGGAGTGAACACATTAGGGATTTTGAATTTTTCTCAGCCTACTCCTTTTTAAATTTTTTTTCTTCTTCTCTGTGCAGGACTAAAATTGCTTTCGAAATATCCAAAGTCTATTTCGAACAATATGAAGATTGTCTCTCGTACATTATGGAGTCGTCGTAAGAGAGATATGACAATTGAAACTTCTATTTATCATAAGGTAACTAACTAACCTCACACACTAGCTGACATACTAAGGTGGAGAGGCTGACTGTCTGTTGGTTGGGGTGTCTATGAATGGCTGAGTGTTCTGTTGTGATGATCTGCTATTTATGGACCAGAGTTGGGTGAATATATGTATGTACACTATATGCTAATAGTGTATTTACATACACACTCCATTTCTACGGTACACATAATGTACATACACATACAATATTTGCAGTCTGTGTATTCAGGGACGTTCTAATAGTACAGAACTAGCTACTACTTACAGGTATTGGGTGATTTTATACGTGTTATGTGGCACGTGATGATCTGAATTGACCTAACCTGATCTTGTACTAGTGATTGTGTGAGTGGGTGTGTGGGTGCATGCGTGCATTTGTATTCATTACAGACTTTCTTGTTATAGTTAATTTTTATCTTGTCCATAAAGATTTAATGATCTAACAGTATTCATGGAGATCTTCACCTGATGAACTTACAGTTGCACCACTTGTCCCCTCACTGCTAACTCTCACCACTCAC
Organism: Lycopodina hypogea; assembly: GCA_963969325.1. NCBI lineage: Eukaryota > Metazoa > Porifera > Demospongiae > Poecilosclerida > Cladorhizidae > Lycopodina > Lycopodina hypogea. The sequence goes on from OZ017788.1 coordinate 11,049,929, forward strand.
ATCTCATGTCCTTTATCATTACTGTGGCCACAAATAACTTATCTTTATTTTGTGTCTTTTTATTCATTGCTGTTTTGAAATTAATTATAATATATGAATATTCAAACAGATTCTCAATGCAATATAATTAGGTATGGGATTGTCATATTAGTGGGTTACTGGTATGGAGAAATTAAGTCTGTAATTACAAAAATACACTAATAATTCAATAAACTACTTATTAGAGTCAATGGTCTTATGCAAACCCAATATTGCATAGACTATATTCACAATAACCTCCTACTCATCAATTTTGTACATCTAATCAACTCAATAGATAACAATTCAACTGAATAGATAACAAATCAATTTGAGTCATCATCTAATATAAACAATCTACTCAGATTCCTAATCAATAAATAACAAAGAAATAGTGTGTGTGAATGTCTGGGTATTCTTTATTTAACCTTCCCATTTTTAAATGCTTATTTTTCAACATTTCACCTGTGTCAGAATTAAAGGATGAACTGGGGGAGGGGGGGGGGAAGAAAAGAGGAATAAAATACGGAAGAAAGGGGGGGGGTGGCAGGGGTCTGGGTAGAAGGGATAAAAGAAGGAAGAAGAGAAAAAAAGAGGGGAAATGGAAATGGAAAAAAAAAAACCTACATATACTTCTTCCAGAATAAGAGTTATTTTGAAAGTGAATAGATTAATATGAGGGCAATGAACAATAGATATGGCCAAGTGACTTCAATTTGCTCTCTGTTGTATGGAGTAGGAATACTGAAGTTTGTCCTGTAAATTATCATATTGAAAAGCATCATATAGCTCATTGACCATCTAGATCAGCCCCAGGATTTTCAATCCACTCATTAATGAAGTAAGCATCTTTGAAAAGATGTGTAGAGTTAAATTTCTCTCATATCACTCCCTAAAATTCACGAGAGATCTGAAAAATACCCTTTACACTGATTTGTGTCCATTGTCATCAAAAAAAAAATGAGGTAGCTGTTAGAGTGGATTGGTCTCCAATTTGTTGGGTTAGCAACCACCATCAAGGTCTTCATTTTGTACTGAAGGCACTGTACCATCAAGGCCTTCATCCTTTAGCAAAGGCATCTATCATGAAACGTTGAAGCAACCCTGAAATATCCAACATAACTATGAGTAAATTCATAGTGTTTCCATAATTTAACCACTATAGAAGCCATAGGAGGTTAGCTGGAATATAAATGTGTCTAATGGATTAACAGTGCAGACGTTCTAATACCCCCTCCTTCACAGGGGGCTGAGTGGCTTTCTCTGGTGGGTAACCATTTGCCAGAGGGGAACCATTTTTGGCATTTATTGGCTATATATATATATATATATATAGCCAATAAATGCCAAAAATTGTACTTAGGCAAGTTTAACCCTTGCACCTTGGGAGCTAAAAATTTTCAGACATGACCTTGGGTGTCTAAGTCATTGAACAAAAATACGTTAAGGCAGTGTCATCCCTGGTGGTTGGGAGTGGTGGTGGGATGGGTAATGATTTTTTTTTTAATTTCCATTTTTAAAAAAGCCTTTAAAAAATCATGGCTCAGTGGTTAAGGACCATGTCTACCAAACTGAAACTGAGAAGTTCAACACTGGACTAGGTCCATATTTTTCTCCTTTATCTCTCTTTTTCTTTCCTTCCTTCGTTTCTTCATTTATCCCCCTCCCCTTTCCTTTTTCTTCCCTTACTCCTTCCTCCTTTACTTTTTTTCTGCCACTTTTTTTTTTTCAAATTGTGACACTTCTTAAACGTAACAAAAAAATTAATAAATAATTTGGAAGTTTTCATGTTAAAGAGACAACACAGAATTTCTTTGTTAATTATTGATTAAGTACTTAAGTATATTGCTCTTTGTAGATTAATACTCACGATTTTTTATTTATTGACTTGATTTGTTATTTGTTAAGTACATTTTTTACATGTAGATTACTGGCCTGAGGGTGTGGAAGCATGCTTACACACACATAAACACATGTAATTGTAATTAAGTGATTGATCATTGAATCATGTATTATCATGTGATGTTATCATCTAGATTGGTGCAATGCCAGACTATCTATCTGAAAAATTTAAAGTCGGTCTGAGCAGTGTTACCATAATTAGTGATTTTTGGAAACACATTGGGAGTGAATAGGTCAGTTTGGGAAATTGCCAAAAACTGTTGTAATGTACTAAATTTTGAGCAGGAATCAAAGATTCCAGATATAGCTGTGCCATAGCTAGCTGTGAGTGCAAAAGAAGAGGCTATTGGAAGAGAATGCCATTAAGATTCTGAGGGAAGTATTCATAAGGCTGCAGAAGGTATCAAGCTCCTACCAAGACAGCTCCATACCAATTGCCACTGTTCTTACAAACTTGGATACTCTCTTCTCAGTAAGGCTATTTCTTTTCCTAGCTCTTCCTGTGGGCATGTGAGGCTAATACTGCTACACACAAAAAAAGAAAATTAGCAACCAAAAAAACCTTGGACCTTGAGACTTAACACTTACCACCCAGCTCACATCATGACACTGGAAGAAACATGGGAGTGCCACACCTCTTCTTCTAGTCCTGTCATGATAAGAATGACAAAATTGGTATTTTTACAAAAATTTTGGACATAGTCTTGAGTACACAGTGGACACACTATTTTCCTGTCAAGGCACCAGACCTATAGATTCATGTAAAAACAACTTGACTAGGGTTGGGAAATGGTCTGGATCACAATAGCAAACACCTTTTTTTGGTGGGCATGTTATTATATCCCGGTCAATGAGTATGTCTGCTAGTTTTATTATTAAATGAGTTATTGAGTAACATTGTAGATATCAACAAGAACGTTCAAGTGGACAGAAAAAGGTGGCAGTTGTTGGAAAAAATGTACCCATGGTCCAGTTTTGTCAGGAAAAAAGTGGACTGATTTTGCCAAAATTGAACCTAGCTGACGCCCTGTTTAAAAGGTTTTGGGGGTGAAGGCTTACACTCTCCCTGACCTAAGGGTAACCTATCACTGTATCTTCTTGACTGTATACTACTATAGGAATAGGTATGTTAATATATTCTGCAATAATTGATTCTTCCTTTTTTGGTTCAAAAAAAATTGATAGCTATTTGCCACCAAACCAAAAAATGTATGGATGGGGAAGTAATTTTTTTTTTTTTTTTTTTTTTTTTTTTTTTTTTTTTTTTTTTGGTGACATAGCTGATATCTTATTTTACTATCTAGGCTAAATCTTACCATCTAGCCACACAAAATAAGTGGCAAGAGGGGGGGGGGGGGGGGTGGGGAGATTAATTTATCTTTTTACTAGCACTAAAGAAGGAAAAAAGAGGATAAAAAAGACGTAAATATGCCTCAATTATAATATATATAATTGTGAACAAATTAATTGATAGCAAATGATATAAACAATTAAGCATGCCATACTATAATAATATAGATAATATAATATATATTAAAATATACTGTAGCTATATACATATTCTACACAGTATAGAGCATAATAATAATGAAACTATAGCAATGACAGCAATAAGTTAACTTTTACAGAGTGGGCATAAGAAAGTTCCGCTTTCATAAGACACACACTGCTGGTGAAACCAACACCCACAAAGTTCACACTCAACCATCATTTCTTCAAAAGTTTCAGGCATTTGGCAGGTGCAATAAGTTTGATACGGACATGTGGAAAGGCATTTAGTCTTTTCCCTTTTTTCTTCAGCTGCAGGAATGGCAATATCTTTTATTGCTGAAGCACTTTGAGAGATGAGCTCTCATTTTTTCTTGCAACTTCTAAATCTTTTACCTCGTCTCCCATTGCAGCATGAAATGCAAAGGCAATGGCAAATACACCCCAATCACAACTCCCTCTTGTTGCTGCACAGAAGGAATGTGCACGTAGAGGTTTTGTGCATCGTTCATCCCTGTTTCCTGTTGATCGCCATCAACCCTTGCACATTCCTCCTGGTAAAGTGAAATTTTTTAAAATATATAAAGTTACCTATTGGAGGATTAAATATTGTATTAACATCATACCTTTGTGATAAAGCATTTATAGATTGAAGCTAATTGGTGTGTCAGAGAGGATGACAATCCACCACCAGAGTAGCTGCTATCACACAATGCCACCTCTGATCCAGCACTGAATGAAGCACGCCAATGATTTCTGTAGATGTGGTGTATTTGTACTGCTCTACTTAGACAAACTAGAGCAAATCCACCTGTTTGTGCAAGTAGAAGTGATTGGAATCCATCAATACTTGGGAACTGAAGCCTTAGTATATTTAGAGCAAGTGTTATATGCTCATCATTCAGCCAACTTCCTCTCAGCAGTGCATCCTTCATCTTCTCTGTGTGTCTTAATGCCTTCACCTTCAGGATAATGATAATAATTATATATTGTTTGAGGTGCATGGTGTGACTTTATTTATTTCAGTACATGTGCATGCAGTGTCATAACTGATCTTATTGCTGGTAGAAACTAACTTAGGAAGGGACTTAGTTGGAGAAGGATTGTGAGATGTGGATTAGTCATTCAACTTCTCATCTTGGAAGGCATGAGAATATGATACCTTGATGCTTACCTAATTGGGGGGGGGGGGGGACTGGAATGAAGATTTTATCCTCCACATAAAGTGCACATGTGTGAATACAACATAAATTGCAACTCACATCCATCTTGGGACCACCTTTTCCCCCCTCATCCTCACTGCTGGAATGAGTATCCTCAACAGTTGCCTAATAGAAGAGAGTAGAAAAGAACTCCCTCAAACCAAGCTATAGTGAACACCTGTACGACATAGCTATTTAGTCTGTAGTCAAAATGAAAAACTTACACCAGCTTTGGATTCACCATTATCCATCTCACCATAATTGCACTGTGAGTGTGTACTCCAAATAGTTTCTAATGAATTAATGTTCAATGTCAAGTTCACACATCCAATTACAATGGTAATTGATTTTTAACTTACACTGCATGAATCTTTGTATGATTTTAAGTGAGCACCACTGACTTTGTTGATCACCTCACTGGGATCACTTACTCCATGGAGGCTGTATATTCCATGCAAACTTTTTTTTACATCTTGTAAGGGCCCTTAAAACGAGTGTCTAGTTTCCCTCCGTTTCTCAAGCCTCAAACGATTTGGGATCAGCACGTTTTTTATCGTAAATTTCTTTAATTTCTTTTGGAGCCCTTTCTATATTAGCCCTAGCTTTCTGCTGATTCTCTGCTCACCTCTCAGTAATTATTTTCACGACTAGGACATCGTCATCTTCACTACATCTGGAAATGATTTTTCAGTGGCTCTCTCATCCACTTCAATATATAGTGGCAATATTGTTTTCCATCCAAATATTAGCTCAAACAGTGTGAAGAGAGAAGAGTTATGTATTGCTGTGTTGTAGGCATAGATGGAAGCATCAACGTAGTTGTCCCACTCATTTTTGCTGTTGTGAACAAGTTTGACCAGCATGTTCTGCAACATCTGGTTAAACTGTTCATCCAACCCATTTCCCTGTGTGTGTGTGTGTATGTATACCATTCCTTATATTAACTACGGAACTGATTGGATATGGATGCTAAATCTACCATCACATTTTACTACTTATTTTAATATACCTGAGGATGATATGATGTGGTGAATATTCTTTTTATACCCAGCAGGATTGCTATTTCAACATCAAGGTTGATTTTGAACTCTTTACCATTGTCTAATGTTAGCAACCTTGGAATTCCTAGCCTCTTAAATATCTGAAAACATATCAAGGAAACATGACTATTGGAGCCGACTGTAAGTATGGTAGGTTGCAGGTAATTCACCTTGTAAAGAATTTTGGCAACACCTGGAGCAGATTTATCAAGTAATGGCACAGTTTCAACAAACTTAGTGAAATTATCACTTAGCGGCAAGATGTATCAATTTCCATGTTGTGAAGGAATTATCTTTCCAATAAAATCAATGGCCACATGAAATCAGGGTGATTTCACTGGGATTGGGTGTAGCTCAGGTGTATTGGTGGTTAATTTCTTATTAACCTTTTGACATGCATCACAGGTGGATATCTGAAACCATATAGCTATATAAATTTGCATGAAGTATTGCAGCATTCTTTAAAAAAAGGAAAAAAAGAAAAAGAATATATGTATATATATATATACATATATATGTATATATATATACATATACATATACATATATATGTATATATATACATATACATATATATGTATATATATACATATACATATATATATAACTATTTATTTTTTTAAGACTGAAAGTACAAAGATTTCATTTAGGGAGGGTAGTGGGGAATCAGGAAAAATGTTTGTTATACCAGTGAGAAGGGACGTGATGATATTAGTACCCGTATACATATAGATATCAATAACAGAGTTTCCAACGTTTGACCCTTTACCTACCGTGGTTGGCTGGACCCTTTACTTACACTCGCTGGCTGGACCCTTCACCTACCGCCAACTAAATTAGGTTAGATTACCAAAGTCCATTTGCGTTGGAAATAGTAATAATTTGCAACTACTCAACGGATTTCCAAATTTCAAGGCCAACAGACTCATAATGTTCCAGACGCTCTTTTGGCAGTATTACTGAAGAAGTTGACAATTCCACGGCAAACCTAGGTGTATGTTCCATGAGCAAGTACAAACATTCAACCCTGCCTTAATTGACCAAATGGAGTGTAGATACAAGTTTTCTATTTTACAGTTTAAAAAATGGGGGAAAATGAAGTGTTACTCTCCCAGTTTCTTGCCAATTGCAGCGCAAGCATGGATTCTACTCCTTCTAGGCTGGATTTTGAGTCAGAGGAGGGCCTGGATTCCATTTACCTCTCTGTGCAGGGCAAAAGGTCTGGAAGTAAAATTCTGCTATTCATGTCAATCTTCCTGGGAGAGTTAGCTTAAAGTGTTAAATTTATGAAGTTGTTCAGGAAGAGCAAGAAAAGCTAGGCATTGACTATGCAGTTAGCACTTCGTTCTAATGACCTAGAGACCTATTGTGGATGGAGGCTAACTTCTAAAGCTACTCGGCCATATATAAATCTCACAATAAGTAATTATTATTTTTGTGTGTATTCATTATTAATTTTTTAATTTTTTTTTTTTTTTTTTTTTTTTTTTTTTATGATTTTGATGAATTTATCAAAGTTGTAGATAAAAGTGAAGACTAGCAAAGAAACAAGGAACACAATATGCACGCATGCATGCATATCATATTGTCCTAATTATGTTGACTAGCACAAAATTGTGGCCTTCAACAGCCAACTATTCTTGGAAAATATTTATATATAGAATACTCTGCTAAAGTATCTATAATTACATTGTTCAGGAGAATATATCCAGCTACAGTTGCTAGCTCACCCTAGGATCCCTGGAATTTGTTCAAACCACTGCTACTTTGTGGATCCACCACTGTAATTATTTCACTGTAATTATTCCACTTAATTATTTCACTGTAATTATTCCACTGTAATTATTCCACTGTAATTATTCCACTGTAATTATTCCACTATAATTATTCCACTGTAATTATTCCACTGTAATTATTCAACCGTAACCATTTTAAGGTAATTATGCCACTGTAATTATTCAACTAACTATTTTAAGGTAATTATTTCATAGTAATTATTCTTTATTGATGGAACAGTTGTCTTCATATTTCCTCCATTACTCTTCTTGATGGTAAGTCGCAAAACTTTTTTTCTGGATGGACCAACATAGAAATTAAGTATGGTAGTAACGATCAGATATTTTAAACCTGAGTCAATACACTTAACTGGTTTTCTGTCACAAAATTCCTTCTAGGTGACTTGAACCCCAATAAAGAATTTGTTTGACTCTACTGAGGCTGAGGTTATGGAAGCAGCAAGAGTTACTCCACAATAATCAGTTCCAACCTTTACTTACTCAGGTTTAAATACCTGATCATAACTTTTAGGCTTTTATTTCTGTTTGTCTGTCTGTCCATCCGGCTGTCTGTGCATTCATGGTAGAGGGTCCACAACAAACATTCAGTTTTTAAAATGGCTTATACAAGGGGAAAAAAGAGTTTCATGACTCACCACCAAGAGGGTGATGGACGAACTATGAAGACAACTATTTCACTAGATAGAATAATTGTAATGGAATTATTACCTTAAAATAATTGTGGTTGACTCATTACCGTGGGTGGGTCCACAAAGTAGCAGTATGGGTAGCTTTGAACAAATTTCAGTGAGCCCTGGGTGAGATAGCACCTTACTGAACAATGAAGTTTTCTAAATTTAGCCTAGAGTTCTATATATAAATAGTTTTTCCAAATCATCCACTGCAAGCAACTCTTGTGTAACCAGCTCTCTCTCTCTCTCTGATTTAGAATGATTGCTAAGGTTTCCTTCCTTTGAAAATACTGTTTAGGACTTCACTCCAGTCAGTTATTCCTTTTTCTTTTTCAGCTGCACAGGAAAAGTTTGTTGTTGAGTTTGTAGTGGTGATAGGAATTGCTGCTGGTGTGAAATTTTGTGACTATTTCTGTTCTTTCTAGGATTTGTTTGTCATTTTAATTTCAACTTTAAAATGGGGGGGTAGCACTTGCCAATAGCCCCTCCCCCCCCTCTTTATTTTGTTTGGTGCAAAAGTTGTTCCCCCCCCCCCCCCCCCCCCTACCCACAGGTATTAAGGTTGGGAAAGGACCAGATTTGATCCTGATTCTGTTAGTGTGATGTGTCATGGAAACTAGATTAATACATCACAAGAAACAATGATGTCATAGTCCTAATTAGATTACATGTTGTGGACATGATTGGGAGTATTCCATATGGACTGGGTTAGGCCTCAGGGCAAGACAAGGTTAGGGCCCTGGATATTACTTCACTAAATAGTAGTAGATAATTGGTGTGATGTTTGTGGTTTATGTAATAATAGCAGCATATACCCAGCGTTGCCCGGCGAATGTCAAGATAAAGCATTATAGAAGCCTCCCAAATTTCGGCCTGGTTAGTCTTTTAATAAGCTTTTGGCAGCAAAACAATTTCCTGTGAGTGTGGCTAATAAAAACCACACACATTGCAATACCCAGATGCGGTTAATGATGCTCACCTGGTTACTTGGACTCCATATGCCCAATTTCAGCCTGATTGGTCACATGCACATGTGATTAGTAATGCTCACCCAGTTGCTTGGAAACCTTATTCCAAATTTCAGTCTGTTTGGTCATTTGATTAGATCTTAAAGACAGCTTCCAATGGATGTGATTATGACCAAACCTCACCCACCCATATGTGGTTAATAATTCTTTCCCGGATACTTGTGGAGATCACATGCCAAATTTTTTCCCTGTTTAGTCCCAGCCAAAATAACTTCCTATGGGTGTGGCTATAGAAAATTACACCTATTACCATGCCCACATGAAAACAGAAATTGGCGTGGTCATATACATGCACTTAAACCCCAGATCATATAAATTCCAAATATATATGGGTTCATGGGTCTAACTTCCTAGGTTCAAGCGTTTTTGCTGAAATACCATTTTTGGCATTTTTAGCCTTACAGAGGGAAAGAAAGAGGTGTGGCCAAGTGGAATCAAGCCCATGTTAATCCGAGAGTGAAGTTGTATATGCATACCAATTTTCAGATCTGTAGCTCCAAGGGTTTTTCTGGCCAAATACCATATTTGGCTATTTCTTGTTATCATGGTAACCATTTTCTGAACCCATGTTCATCCCCGGGCCAAACTGTGCACACATGCCAAATTTTATGCAAATGTGTCCAGTAGTTTAGGCACCTATAGGTAACAGACAAACAGACACACAGACAGTCACAGATATTTAGTAGTTGTGTCAGTGCAGGACATTCAGTCTTCTAATAAGCAGATTATTGGACTATTGGTGTATTATTTTAACTAGTATGAAATCGATGACCTGGGCAATTTTGTGGTCATAAAATTGTCTTATTGGAGGACATGTCTTATGGAGAACATGTCTTATCAGATGACATTCTTATGGGAGGACATGTTTTACAGAATAACCTTTCTTATGGGAGGACATTTCTTGTTGGAGAACATGTCTTATAGATGTCTTACTGGACGATATGTCTTATAGGAGGATATGTCTTACAGGAGGACTTGTTTTACTGGGGGATGTCTTAAGGGAGGATATGTACAGGAGGATGTTTTTCTGGACTGCATATAATATACATGAAAACACACAAACAAAACTAATTGTAGTAAAGGTTATTTTGGGAATTTTCCCTTCCTGGTTTGTTTTCCCCATCTTTAGATCTCTTAATTTTAATATCCAGATTGGGAATGAGGGGGGTGGGAAGGGAAGGGGGGGGGGGGGGGGGGGGTCAGAGACTACATATCTCCAGCTGCTCCCACAATGCAGCTGAACAATTTCATTTTGACACAGTCACAGTTGCCTGGAGTAAATTAAACTAAAATGAAACTTAATATGTGAGGCTAAAAACATTTATTATACTCTTATTTGGCTTTCTTCAATTACTTCCCCTCGTTTGATATCTTTGATAGGTTTATTTTACCCAACATGGTCAAGATGATTCTCTCACAAATGGAGGGCATGTCTCCACCAAAAAAACAAAACAAACAACTTTAGCATCGGACCTAGCTTTAACTCTTGCCATAGTAAAAATTTTGATCCCCCTTATGTTTCAATCTTGGGCATTATTGCTGTGCTCAGAAAATTTGGTGTCAAAAGATGGATTGCACTGAGAGGAGTTGACGAACCAACAAACAGAATAAGCTACATTACATTATTGGAATTACAGACTTTATTTCTCCATACCAGTGACCCAATAATGTGAGAAACCCTTACCTGATGATATTGATTTAAAAATCTGTGTGAATATTCATATAATATAATTAATTTCAAGACTACAATGAATAAAGACACAAAATGAAGATAAGTTATTTTTTCCCATAGTATTGATAAAGGATATGAGATGTGAGTGGTGAGAGTTAGCAGTGAGGGGACAAGTGGTGCAACTGTGAGGGCATCATGTGAAGATCTCCATGAATACTGTTGGATCACCAAATCTGCATGGACACAGATAAGAAATAGACAATAAAGGGAGAGTCGGTAATGAAAGCACATGCACAAATCACACACACACATGCACATACACCACATGCCCACACACACCACATGCCCGCACCACACACACACCACACACACACACCACACACACACACACCACATGCCCACACACACACCACATGCCCACACACACACCACATGCCCACACACACACACCACATGCCCACACACACACACCACATGCCCACACACACACACCACATGCCCACACACACCACATGCTCACACACACCACATGCCCATACACACCATATTCGCACACACACTACATGTGCACACATAAGCATGCACACACGCAGCACCCACACACACACACACGCACACCACATGCCCACATACACACACCACATGCCCACACACACACACCACATGCCCACACACACACACCACATGCCCACACACACCACATGCTCACACACACCACATGCCCACACACACCTTATTCGTACACACACTACATGTGCACACATAAGCACACACGCACGCAGCACCCACCCACCCACCCACACACCCACACACCCACACACACACACACACACACACACACACACACACACACACACACACACACACACACACACACACACACACACACACACACACACACACACACACACACCAATACTGTCTATGACGACTCAGGTATAATCACTAGTACAATCAATCACTATGGTCAGGTCAATTCATATCATCTGGTGTCACATGATATGTATAAAATACACCCAATACTTGTAAGTAGTAGCTAGCTCTGTACTTTTGGAATGCCCCTGAATACACTGACTGCAGGTATTGTATGTGTATGTACAGTATGTGAACTGTAGATATGGAGTGTGTATGTGAATACACTATTAGTATATACACAATGAATAAATATGTGTTCATTACAGGAGTATGTGAGATGACACTTGACCCTAACTCTGGCCTGGCAATAGCAGATCACCCACTAATCACCAAGTGCTGGAGCCACAACAGAACACTCAGCTATTCATAGACACCCCAACCAACAAACAGTCAGCCTCTCCACCTTAGTATGTCAGCTAGTGTGTGAGGTTAGTTGGTTACCTTATGATAAATAGAAGTTTCAATTGTCATGTCTCTCTTACGATGACTCCATAATGTACTAGAGATCTTCTTCACATTGTTCAAAATGGACTTTGGATATTTTGAAAGCAACTTCAGTCCTGCACAAAAGAGTTAAAAAAATAATTAAACTGAAAGAGGAGGCCGAGAAGAATTTAAAATATCAAAAAGGTTCTCCCTTCTACTAAAAAGTATTTTGTTGTTCTTGCGTTTTTTAAATGTTGCTATTCCTCTGTACCTGTTGGTTTTTTCTTCTTCTCTGATGTCTCCAACTAATACACACAGATACACACACACATACATACACACACACATATACACACACACACACACACAGATACACACACAGATACACACACAGATACACACACAGATACACACACAGATACACACACACAGATACACACACACACAGATACACACACACACAGATACACACACAGATACACACACAGATACACACACACACAGATACACACACACACACACACACACACACAGATACACACACACACACAGATACACACACATACACACACACATATACACACACATATACACACACATATACACACACAGATACACACACACACACAGATACACACACAGCAGTTTAATCACACACACAGTGTTACAATGTTATAAGAGTACAATGACAGACTAGCCCTCCTCCTCACACTGTAGTAGGGATGCATGTCACTGAATACCTTCCCTGTGAGATATGTGAACTACATCTTGTGGTTATCTCCTCACAGAGAGGGAGCCATGTTTGTGGTTGTTTCAGGAAGGGAACCATTGAACAAATGGCTAGGCAACAGGAGTTAAACATTCAAATTGAGAACTCTGTCATTCCATGTGATATACATGAGTAGTTATTATGAACTCCCAGCTTCTGTTCTGTTTAATAAAATAAAGTTTATTTGGACTCCCCTCAATTATCAGTCAATAGCAATGTTCACTTTCTGAGGATTTTTCAACCTCCAATAAATGTTTCATGCTTTTCTCCATTGGTTCTTTCAATCTTCTGTCTTAGTTGGTTTTTCTTGGGTTCCCGTTTTTCATTGAGCAATTTGAATGACCCAACACAATGAGAACAAATGCTCCTCAGGCTCTATGTGTGATACTGTTACTTGATAGAACAAGTATCACAAATAATAGTTGGATTTGGAGGCCTACAAATAGAACAGTGATTAAAAACCAATATTTTTAAAATGTTTCAACAGAAGCAGATCACTCGGTTCATAAGCTTTGTGTAGTTTATACTGTTTGGAGACTATTGCCAATAAACAAAAAGTAATTAAAATGCCTAAAAGTTTATTGAGACTCAAGAGACAATCACACAACAAATGACAACTAACAAAATAAGGAAACTCTCTCAACAAGACAGGTTCTCTTATAAAAGGCGCCTTGGGATATTTACACAAAATCATATGACACTTCCAACTACATAACATCATAAACACACATGTAAAATTTGGCCAAACAGGAAATCTATTAGGAATTAATAACAAACATTACACTTTCAGTGAAAGGTTTAGCAACCTGGCCATCTGTACATTAGGTACTAATCCCCAAAACATCTGCCCACACCTGCAACATGAACTTTATAACTGAAAGCAACAGTTTCATGGAGAGAAATAAGACAAGTATTTGTGGTCAGGATTATCTGCTGGAGAAGCTTGAGAGCTGCTAGACATGATATAAAGCCACACCCACACATAGTAAGATTAAAATTCTCCACATTAGCCAACTTTTTATAGTATCTCATATATTCACATTCTTGCATAATATTATAATATCATAAGAGGGGCTGACATAACATCTGTTCAGGTGGGAACAAGCTGGAGGGCTACTCCAATAGTATATCAAAATTCTTTTAACTGAAGTATGAAAAGGTCTGCTATTGCCTACAGTGACAGGAGAGCATTAATTAGGTACCTTGTGTGGTTGTGAACCTTCCTCAGACCTTCTATTGTCTGTTGACCTGCCATAACCAGGGAGCACAGAAGATTTTCTTTCGAATGCCACACTATCACCATCTTTTTCTGCCCTTGCAGACACTCCATGTTGTAAAGAAAGGTTTGAGAGATCAGCAGAACTTGGTTTAGGTTGGCTAGAAATGTGTGACAAATACTGCACCACTTCATAATGTTCGTATGCACTAGCATTGTCATATGGGGTCCTGCCCCCACTGCCTTGAATGTTGGGGTCCATGTTGAGGTGTTCTATGAAGTGCCTGACTATCTCTAGTCTACCATCTAGAGCAGCATAGTGAAGTGGTGTGTCACCATTAACATCTCTCACAAGTGGATCACAGCCAGGCAAGGACATTAAGTACTTCACTATATCCAAGTGACCAGAATTAGAGGCAAGGTGTAATGGAGTTTGTTTGTTTTGATCAGGCAACAGTGGGTCACAGTGACACTCTTCAAGTAGATATTTCACAATATCAAAATGCCCTGCCTCACTGGAGACGTGAAGAGGAGTTCTTTCCAAATAACCACTAATGTTGGGGTCACATGTCAATACTTCTATGAAGTGCTTGACAATCTCTAGTCTACCCTCTTGAGCAGCTAGGTGAAGTGGTGTGTCACCATTAACATTTCTTACAAGTGGATCAGAGCCAGGCAGGGACATTAAGTATATTGCTATTTCCAATTGACCAAAATTAGAGGCAATGTGTAATGGAGTGTGTTTGTCTTCATTGGGCAAAAGTGGGTCACAGTGACACTCTTCAACAAGATATTTCACAATATCAAAATGCCCTTCCCCACTGGAGAGGTGAAGAGGTGTTCTTCCTGAATAACCACTAATGTTGGGGTCACATTTTAAGACTTCTATGAAGTGCCTAACAATCTCTAGTCTACCCTCTTGAGCAGCATGGTGAAGTGGTGTGTCACCGTTAACATCTCTCACAAATGGATCACAGCCAGGCAAGGACATTAAGTATTTTACTATATCCAAGTGACCAAAATTAGAGGCATGGTGTAATGGAGTGCATTTGTCTTCGTCAGGCAACAGTGGGTCACAGTGACACTCTTCAACAAGATATTTCACAATATCAAAATGCCCTACCCCACTGGAGAGGTGAAGAGAAGATTTTCCCCATTCACCACTAATATTGGGATCACATTTTAAGACTTCAATGAAGTGTTTGACAATCTCTAGTCTACCCTCTAAAGCAGCTAGATGAAGTGGTGTGTCACCATTAACATCTCTCACAAGTAGATCACAGCCTGGGATGGATGTCAAGTACTTCACTATCTCCAAATGACCAGAACCAGAGGCAAGGTGTAATGGAGTACCCTGATGTGTGTCTGTGTTGAGAGCTTTAAGCTGCAGATCCTCCATGAGGTATCGCACTATGTCAAGGTGACCATGCAAAGCAGCTAAGTGAAGAATTGTATAGCCACTCTTATTAGGAAGTGTTGGGTCATAGTTCAAATCCTCTAAAAAAATACTTCACCACTGCCACATGCCCCCCTATAGCTGCATTGTGTAATGAGTTATTGCCATCTTCATCTCCCTCCAGAGGATTGTACTTCTCATTCCTCATGGCATCCATAATTCCCAGCAAATCCCCTTCTCTTGCCATGTTGTGCACTACAGCATGGACTACCTTCTCTGTTGGCTGGCTTACCTCATCATAAATATCTGAAGGTACTTCTGGTTCACCAGAATGGCTAGCCTGTCAAGATGTGGTAGAAAATATCACAATCTCAAATATCACATTTAATAGAGGAATAACGGACACAGAGACTCAAGCTTACCTCATGGTTTGATGTCTCTGTGCTAGGAACAGTAGAGAGGGTCTGTGTCCTGTTGTTTTGACTCAGAGACAGATTAGTGGGACCTGGTAAAGCAGACATGCACATTGTCATGCTATAGTCCACCTTTGCCTAATTTATTTATACTATAAAGTGGGAAGTCTGTCTGCCTGTCTGTCTGTCTTTCTGTCTGTCTGTCTTCCTGTCTGTCTGTCTGTCTATCTGTCTGTCAGTCTGTCTGTCTGTCTGTCTGTCTGTCTGTCTGTCTGCACATCCTTGATTCACACTTAAAAGACCTACAATTCCATATATACTTAGAATTGGTGTCAACTGGGGAACGTTTTATATATGCCTATATGGCCACACCCCTAAGTATTCAAAAAAAGCCAAAAATGGTACTTCTGACATTACAAGAATGGAGGTACAGACCTAAACTTGGTATGCACACACAACTTGAATCTGGGCATAACATGGAGTGGGTCCACATGGCCACACCACTTCCTTTGTGTGTAAGGCTAAAATGCAAAAAATGGTATTTCTAAAAAAAAATGGACCTAGGTAGCTATATCCACGAATCCATACATATTTGGAATCATTGTCATGAGGGGAACGTATTAAGAATGTCTATAAGGCCATACTCCTTCCTGTGTTCGTGTCAGGCCAAAAAGAATGCCAAAATTGTACTTTGGCCAAACAAACACTTCGAATTACAGACCTAAAACTAGGTGTGTATACACAACTTGACTCTGGGAGTAACGTAGGCAGGGTCTCACCTGGCCATATCTCTCCCTCCCTGCGCTTCTATGTATGTATGTATGTATGTATGTATGTATGTATGTATGTATGTATGTATGTATGTATGTATGTATGTATGTATGTATGTATGTGTGTATGTATGTATGTATGTATGTATGTATGTATGCATGCATGTTTGTGTTTATTCACTTTATCACTAAACATCATGCCAAATAAACTCACTCAGCAAGGATAGTTTTAAAAATAAGTGAAAACAGATTTTCAAAAATTCGAATTCCACAATCCAAAACTTGGCAAAATGAACTACCGTGAGACGAAAGTTGTTAACAAAATACCATAAATCACAATCTAACGTTTCACCAAATCAGATGTATGCCAACTACATTTACTAATTTGGCAAACAATACATTAATTGAACCATCAATTCTTAAAGCCAGCTGGTTGTTCAGCCATGAAATACAAATTTACATTTTATCCAACTGAATCCAACCAAAAAATTATATATGTATTGGCCTCCTCATAAAGTAAAGCTATGTACACCATAAAGTAAACAAAGCATCCAGACATATATACCACTTTCAATGCTCTTCTCCAAGAGGTGGGGAAAAGCCACATGATAAATTCCTACATAATATAATACGCAATTTAGACAATTTCGTAACTACATTAGGATAACCACCCCTCGGGCGGGTTTTCCTTATATAGTTACAAAATTGTAATAATGGATGATGTATATGTACACACCTTGTTGATGGTTGACTTCCATAGAGTAGTCTCCACAAGATATCCTCAACACTCTTGCCTCATTGTAACTAAGAAGCTTCAGAGCACTGACTTGTCCCAATGACAATGGAAATACTTCACCTTTTAGAGCAAGTAGAAGATGAAATACTACACAGATGCAGCCTGACTCAACTCCTTCCAATGGAAATAGATGCACCTCTACATTTAAGATCTCACACAGGTCTTCTTGCAACGTCTCAAGATGCTCCATTTTGCATCCTTTGTAGGCATCATCAAGTTTAACATAAACATTAGCACAGTCAACATCTTTCATGCCAACACCTGAAGGGCAGTGGGTCACAAGGTACTCGGCGTATTTGGCAAAATCCTTTTTGTACTCACTGAGAAGTTGTTGTCCCTCTTTGTATTTGATAGACACAAAGGTAGATTCCAGGAGTTTGAAATTGAAAAAGGAACAGTAACACCTGAAGATGCTTATGTATTCGGCAACTGTGCATTTTTCTTTGAATGTTGTTTGTTTGTGATCATCTTCTTTATATATGGGAGAATACTTCCTAAAGCTATCCACTAACCAAGTCAATGAATCAAGGTTTGTGTTAGAGTCTGACAGATAACTGAAAAAATTTGCAAGCAAAAAGGTGAACTTATCTATCATTTTATTGGACTCCCTCTTGAGTTGTCTCATTAGTTTCTTGTAATTTGGGTCTCGTTGAAGTGCAGGAAAAGTAAGATTGTGAGAGATTGCTGCTGCACTCTTGTCAGGATGATGGCCTGCACAGAATATACACATATAAACTATTATGTTTGAATTATTAAAGTTAATAATGAAGTACTAAATGAACATTGAGCAAAATAATGAAGTGATTGAGAGAAGAGGTATTAGTACACTACCTTGCAATAGTCCATATTTCTGCCGCATCTCTTGTGCTAGAAGACACTCATCGATATGGTCCAAGGCACTGCAAGTGGACTCCATGCAACTACCTTCAGGGTAGTTGGAGAGAACGAAATTGAGAAGTTCTTGGAATACTCGAGTGCAGTCCCTCGGGTGGTTGCACTCCCACTCCTGTAGCTTTGCTGTTGGTATATTTATATGCACTCCAAAGCTGTAGTACTTGGACTTGACACTCTCCAGATCACTCAGTAACTCTCTCAATTCTGCAACCAAAATTATTAAAAACAGAGCAGAGAGAAAACATCAATGTCTAATGTTTTATGTCGTTACTCCAATTTTTTAAAAACCCGCCCTATGGGCGATATTTCATCCCACTTTTGTTGGGCTGTAGTCACAAAACTATCTACTTTGAAGACATGTTGTAGACTGAAAAAAAAGGTGAACATGTGTTAGGTCAAAGTGTTTTTTTTTTTGGAAGTACCACTTTTGGTATTTTTTGCCTTAAACACAGACAAAGAGGTGTGGCCAGATGGGACCCACCCCATGTTGTTCGTTGAATCAAGTTGTATCTGTGTGCCAAGTTTTACAACTGTAGCTTCATTATTTTTTTCTGTCAAAAGTTCCATTTTTGTTGTTTTTTTTAAATAAAGAAAGGAGTGTGGCCATATAGGCATACTTACGATGTTCCTTGGTGGTACTGATTGTAAATATACTAATAATACAGAATGTTTAATAAAAAATAAAGGAAAAAAATTTTAGGGCTTCCACTAAGTTATAGAACCAACAAAGACCTACCCGAAACAAGGCATGAATACTCAATTATGTGCCTAATTCTACATCCTAAATCACTGTCTCCAGACTTTTACAACTTAATAATTTTGTACTCCTATTATGCATGATGGGGAACTCACCTATTATATTCCCCTACTACTTAAGTATCCTCTTGAAAGGGGAGAGGGATTCAGTGGGTTTCTTTGAGATATTGCATAATAAAATATTCATTCTGTTATTAACTCATGCATTTTTCTTTTGACGAAAATGAAAAAGATTTTGGATTCAATGATTTAGAAAGTAGAATTACGCACATAATAATTGAGCGTCCATGCCTTCTTTCAATATTTCTTGGGTTGGTCTTTTCTTGGCTCGGTACTTTTTGGGGGAACCTTATATCTTATTTTTCTCCATTTATTTATATATATATATATATATATATATATATATATATATATTTTTTTTTTTTTTTTTTTTATTTTTTTTTTTTTAATATATTTATACAGGGTAGCCACTGTTAGTGAGTCAGTCCCTAACAGTTTCAAAGATATTTATCAAAGGAGAAAATATGAAAATTTAGGGGGAAAAGAAAAGAGAAAATAAGCCTCAGCTGTCATCTTTATAGTTCTGCATTTTCTTTTCTTGGTTAGTTTAGTTGTTTGATAACTAAGGAATAGTGTGCACACACTAGGCAGGCCTTTACTATTTCTTACTGGAAAATGCAGCTGGTATAAAATGTTTCAACCTCACATTCGGATGGACTTAATTTTCTTTAATTTTTTTTTATTTTTTTAATTATATCTTCCATTTTAAAAATGGTGGTTGGTGCATTATCTACCCTTTACCCATTTAACACATTAAAAAAAAGTTTTGGTTTACTGATAACTTTTTTTGGTTTCATTTTTTCTAAGACCATCTATAGGGACAGCATGATGTAGGGAGCAGAGCACAAATTAATTGGATATTGTAGGACCTGTAGTTCTGTTAAGGCACGCAAGCAGGGAATTAGCACAAGTTATAATATAAAATGTAATAGGGGCTAGAACTACATTTTATTTTATTTATTTACTCATTTCTTAAAAGTTTATTATATTATATTATATTATATTATATTATATTATATTATATTATATTATATTATATTATATTATATTATTTCAAATTGTGCTTTTGGTGACTTGAATTGTTTAAATTTCCTCGAAGGTGTCCACCTTCATTGGCCTGTTGAAGTTCCTTCTGTTGGAAAGATGCACTCTTAGCATCATGTTGACTGCAGCTTTATTAATATTAGTTCAATATGTGTATGGATGTTATCTTTGATGTCTTTGATGTTTCTATGACGTATAACTGTGAATGCAATTCTGTACCAACGTTTGTTCAACAATATTCACCACACCCCTTATACTGTTAATAATGTTATGTTATTCTTAGATTATATGGAACTATATTTAGAACTCAACTTTTGTTTTATAAATATGTTTTCAATTCTTGTTCAATTAGTTTTTCTGGTTGATTCGTTCTGTTGCTGTCGCTATTTCCTTGCCTGTTGTTGTTTGCAGTTTATCAAATTAAAGTTTAAGCTATAGTCATTAAATACTGGAAAGTTTTCCAACAACTTCTGCGTCCCTGAACATTTCCTTATCTGTGCAAGACCAAGTGACTAATTGGAAGTCATGTGTAACACTCTAGTCTCTAGCTATGGCTGACTTAAGTTGGTTTAGGTTCCAATTGGTAAAGGGTGTGATGACGTCCTACCAATAGAGATGGCCTGTCTATGCCACTGTAAATGATGATATCCACTGACTGTTGATATTTGGAAGCTCCTTTGTGGTTTGAGTAGACATTCATTCCTTCATAAGGTAAAGATCATTGATTCAGCATGTCCGATTTTTATGCAAAAACTGAAGCAAACTAGAAGCCATGGAAGGATGGAATCCCACATGCTGCACCATACTTCATACAGATACACACATTACTACAATTATAAGTGTACAGATTGAAATGTAATTACAATTAATTGCCCATAAATGTGATTAATTCCAATTACAAGTAGAAGACATCCCAGGATGGAATCCCACAATTTGCAGTTGTATGAAATAATGTGCGTCACAGTTTTGCTGACTTCATTTAAGTTATTAGGAGTGACTAAGTATGTTTACATAGTGTGGTGTGTAGGGTAAGTGTAGCAGTCAAACTATTACAGTACCTAGTTAGGAAATATTAATTCAATTTCAATTACTGCAACTTCACTTTCAATTATGTAATTGTAGTTGAAATTAGAGAGTGAACTGACAGACAGAACCATGCACAAGCAACACAGTGACATACAACACAAGGTGATGGCTTGAGATAATAGGTAGTCACATTGGTTCATACCTGGCTTGTAGGGTCCTGGGTTGGTTTCAATGTCTCCAGCCAACAGGAGCAGGAGAGCCACAGTGTTCATGCTGCCTCCATTGTTAGACATGGAAGGATCATAAACACAGAGTCCTGCAGGTCCTGCACACAAGTACATCACACACAGGTAAAGGGTCTTCACCATTGCTTTAAACTTAATATTTTTTTAGTTGCATAGCTGCCAACTTTTCAAGATGGAAAAAAGGGAAAGACTACACCCTCCAAACCACACCCATAAGTCCAAATTATAAGTCTCTGCATTGGGAAAAAGGTCTGAGCAAAATGATAATAGAGGCAGGAAATTTAGTGTAGATGGTAATTAAAAGAATACATTACGAAAGAAAAAAAATTAGATTAAATTTTTTTTTTTTTTAAAGAAGAAATCAAAAGAAAAAAGCCCAGCAATAACAGCATGTAACTAGCTTTGGATGTATTTACTGAGTAGAGAAAGAAGCATATTTATAGGCCTGCAAAGCCAAGTTTAATTTCAATGGCCAACCAATCAGTATTATGGTACCTTTATTCAAGAATTGTATGTCATTTTCTTGCTTTTTTTTTATTATATAAAACTAGAGGACCAATTGCAGCTTTTCTTGCAAAGTTGGAATGTTCATCAAATTTTTTTGATCCTCAATTTTCCATAATTCAACCATTATTCTATAAATATTAAGAATTTTTGTGCCCATGATTTTGTGCCTATTAATCAGAGGATCTATTGATGGTTATGTGGAGATAATGAGGTAGCAACTCTTGATGCAGCCACTGAGTTATTAAATAAAAACTTATTTGCCCAATTGAGACCCCATTCTGCCCCCCCCCCCCCCCTCCCCCCCCCACCCTCCTGACTTTTCTGTGCCAAATTATTACTCATTTGGCACAAAAAACCAGGTCCCTCCTACTTTTATTTTTTCCTTAATTTAATTGTATTCTATAACCATTATTCTCAGAGAATGAACTTGTTTTCTGCCAATGACTACCACCTATTCACCCACAAAAAACTGGTAACATGTATTTCGGAAAACCAAATACCAATATATTTTTTATATTTCTTAAATTTTAATTACCTTCCAAACAAATCCTGTGGCAAGAGAAGCTGCACAACCTGTTTTTCTTTCTCCTTGGCTTAGCTTATAGCTGCTCATTAGCCAGCCTGAAATAGCTATTTTTGTTTCTTTTGCTAGTCCATCAAAGTTTAATAACCACACTACTACTTTTGAGTTTAATTTCTGTTGGTTGTTTCTATTATCCTTCACTGGGCTAATTCTCATGCTTCACATACACACACTAAATTGTGTGTAGGTTTAGTGTTTATTTATTTTTCTTTGTATATTTAAATTATTATTATTATTATTATTATTATTTTATTTTTTTTTTTTTTTTTTTTATTTATTTATTTATTTTTTTTTTTTTTTTTTTTTATTTATTTTATTATTATTATTTTTTTTTTTTTAATATAACTTTTGATATGTTCCCTGGTGTTTCATAGTTTATAAGCTCATCAGGTTCTTGAAACAGGCACTGACCTTGCCCACACATTTGTCCAACCTCCTGGGAATTAACCAAATAATAATAATAATAATAATAATAATAATAATAATAATAATAATAATAATAATAATAATAATAATAATAATTTAAGAAATCCCTGCAATGATTAAAAATAAAGAAAATTTATTACAACAAAGTTATTAATGCATTATTCAGATTTATTGAGTTTTATTCATATCATCAACATCAATTCTTTGAAATTTGCTATTCTTTTTTATGCCAGACCTGAAAAATAATTTTAAAAAATAATATAGAATTGCAATGCTATGCAGGAAAAGTGCTTCACCACCAAATCATACTACAATGTTGAATGGCCAGTAAAATATTCACTTCACAAAATATAGAAGCCCTAATCACCCTCATAAAATATTTTGATCCTTGCAAAGTCTGTGCATAGCAGCACTAGTCTAGCTACTCTGCATTTCCTATTTTCCTATTAACATATAATTACAGCATCACATGATGCAGGAAGATGATTTGTGCCAGGTGGGCTCTAATCTTGCCTAGCCAATCCCATTACCAAATGAATATGCATGAAAAGTGTAGAGATTAGGTAAAGGGTCTGTCACATGAAACTAGTAACAGCAACTTGGCTCAGACCAAACAAGTGTCTCATCTCCAGGGGGATTCTCCATGTGCTCCCATTCTCATGGCACCATGCACTTCTGCAAATACCAAATCATATTTTGTATTCTTTATTTGTCATATTTATAACAATTACTTATAAAAATTTACCTCCACAAATTGATAATCAAGCAGTAATTTCATTAACCCAGAAGCCAGAGACACCACTAAGCTGTACTATGTGTGGGACACATTTTTTACAGACCACACTAAGTTCACTGCTCATATCATTATATAATACATTTAAATGATGTATATAAAACTGTAAAGTACATCCCCCCCCCCCCCCCCCCCTTCCCAATTGCCACCTTAGGTCAATGGATACCTGGTATAATATTATGGCAGAGGTGCAAACAAAAAAACAAAAAAAAAAAAAAAAAAAAAAAAAAAAAAAAAAAAAAAAAAAAAAAATTTAGAAATATTTTCTTTTTTACTTATGGTTTGGAGGGTTTTTTGTTTTGTTTTTTTTTTTTGGTTTTTTTTTTGGTTTTTGTTTTTGTTTTTTGCCTGTTCAGTAATTTTGTCATAAAAATATTTTTTACCAAACCCCTAGTTTAGAAAACATAAAAATTAATCTTTCCTGTTTCAGCAGGTGGTAATTCCCCAGCATCCAGAAAAAGTAATTACACAAATGAAATTATTGGGTATGAGATATTACAGTAGCAATGGTTAATAATTTATTTAGCCCACAAAAATGTGTGGTTTGTTGAGTATTTGATTGAAAAATTACTTTAGTTCTTTTAGTGAGTGCATGACAATTATAATTGGAAGAAAAGGAGGAAAGCTCACACTCTTGAAGCTTTGCATGTTTCACAAAATATCTAATACAATGTTAGCATTTATATCTTCTATGTATATATAGCACATATTTTCCTATACAAACATTTATCATGACTAACTCCAACAGTGTACCTTCACATAGGAGGCATTTTCCTGACCAAGGGTGATCTCTGCAGCTAAGAAAATTTTCCTTAAAATTATTAGTTACCCAAGCTGAAGAGAAAGGAAATACATATATTCTTCATGTTTAGTGAACTACTTTCCCTTTTCTTTTATCTTTTTAACAAAAAAAATATATTTTTGACCATTTTTGAGCTCCAAATTGTTAGCAATAAAAATTAGCTATAGCTATTTATTTGTGTTACATATTCATTTGATTGAATCTTACTTCATTTAGCAATCTAATGCCTGGTGCTTTACTCTGTTGGACCATGGTGGTCCTACCTTCTTGCCAGCTATGCATGAGCTTTGTGTCTGTGGTGTGGTGATTGCAAACAGAAAGACTTGGGTGCTGTGGCCACTAGGCCTTTCCCAATTATGCTAGCGTAATTTCGAGCATAATTGGTAACTCAGGAGCATAATTGGTAGCTGGGAGTAGAGGAAGCTGAATAGACCTGTACTGGATCACTATCATTCTACAAAATCATGAATTAACATGTTTTCTGGACTATGAAGTCAGATTAGCTAGGCATGCAAAAACTGCATTGTCTGTGCAAGCATATACAGGCACATGTGGTGATCAAAGTGGGAATTGCTCAAGCAAGTTCATGACTGCTTTGGGGATGTTGTGTCATTTATCACCAATACTGGTGATTCATCAACAGCTAATAAGTCAAATCTGCGTGAACTACTATCTAACCCTACCAAGAGCACACAGCTACAAATGGAACTGGCTATATTTTACTGTAGATGTTGGAGATGTTTTAGTTAAGGGAACATACAATATTTGCACATAAACCATCTGGATGTAATCATGGGCTTTATCAGCAACTGTATGGCTATGCTTTATCATGTGCAAAACCAGCATATGATCACCTTTGGATGAAGTTATGCTTGAATGTATTCAAAGAAGCCCAATTTTTTTTCATCCTGTCTAGGTGTGTTAACTTAAAATTACCAGTATTGATATTATAGTCTTCCTCTTTTCACTCAGTTAATTCGGGATATTTTAAAAGCTGAGCAATCAATGTATTTATTCAAAGCTGTGGGTGTGTCCAGCTACTGAGATTTTAAAATTACAGTGGTGGCAAAAACACAGAGGATGAACTACCAGATGGTCCAGTGCTGGCAAGCAAGTGATTTTAGAACAGCCATCATCTGAAAGAAGCTCAATAATTCTTTCAATAGCTTGTAACTTACAAAATTGATAACCTGTATGTGGGAATAATTACTTATATCTTAAGCCTAATTGGTACTTTTAGGAGCAAAATTGATCAAAAATACAGCATAAAAAAAAATAGCATAATTAGGAAAGGTCTAGTGGCCACCCCCCTCACTAGACCTGGGCCCTGCATTACATACTTTAACCAACACCATGGTGGACTGTACAGATGTATGGCTAATGTAATCCCTTACCAGGGTGGTTGGGCGAAGAGGTCAGCAGGAAGATGCATCAACCCACAGGAACACAGCATTGGGTGGAGATAGTTAGCTACTGGAGAGAGTCAGTCTGAGAACAGCAGAGCAAGGAGGTCAGTTGAGTTGTGGGAATACATCACCACCAGCTACTGTCCAGTCAGGGAGTCAATCCCCAGTACATACTGATAGTAAAAATGTTAGCAACAATGGTATCTAGCTTTGGGGAGGGAGCCTCCTGCTTTATATAGAAATTATTCAGATAGTGCACAATCAGCAAACAACCCTGAGAATGTGCAAGCCATACTAGGGCTTGGATTCCCATGGCTTGCCTGCACCAACATCCTGTGGTGGCACTTGTAAGCAAGGGATGGTCCAGACAGTCCTCCAGGATAGTCTTTAAGCTGGGTGTCTGTGATGCTCTTAGTCAACTCTGCAGGGAAGCCATACAAGCTCTTCACCTCCCCCCCCCCCCCCCCCCCCAACCAATATAAGTGCACTTAATTATTTTCAGTATACACTACAGATTCCACATTAGTGCATTAGTGTTGTGGTTGTGGAGGATTACCAGATAACACAGACTCTGTCAACAATATTTCTCTCTCTCCCTCTCCATGGTGTGGTGTGGTGTGGTGTGGTGTGGTGTGGTGTGGTGTGGTGTGGTGTGGTGTGGTGTGGTGTGGTGTGGTGTGGTGTGGTGTGGTGTGGTGTGGTGTGGTGTGGTGTGGTGTGGTGTGGTGTGTGTGTTCCTGACTATCAGTTGATTTCACATGGAATGACCATATATAATATACATATTAATATTAGGTTAGTTTAGTTTATATTTGCTTCTCATTCAAATATTCATTGAACATGAACAAATTAGCCGTCCATCACTAACAATGCACATGTTAGTGTTAATGTAAGCAACACAATGCCAACTGCTGGGGAGCATTATTTCCTGATCTTCTGCTTCAAGATTCTCTAAGAATTTGGTTCCTCATATCTACAAGGACAAGAAATGAACAAAAACAAACCACAAATACATGAGCATAGGATAATACTCTGGTCACATGACTTCAGTCACACCCACACACACCTGTTGTATAAGGGCTCTATCTTCTCTTGTTGCTTCCTCTTGCTCAGCCTGGTTGGGTCGTTAAACTTGAAGAAGGCAGGGGCAAACTCAACCAGCCACTTTGGGTCGATGGAGGATACACGTACAAATTGAATAGTATGTTAAATCATTAATAAATGTAATAAAAAATTTTTAATGTAAAAAAAGAAAAAGAAGAGACTAATTAATTTTAAAAAATAAATATATAAAACAAATGTACATCACCAGTAAAACAGCATACATACAAGTACTAGCACTAATTAGTATGCACTCCCACAGTGTTTTAGAGACACACTGGCAACATATACATGTCACATGTATTTAAGTTCTCATCCTACACATTACACAAATAGGACATGCATTAGGTGTGTATAGATATATTAACATTACATATACAGTACAACCAGTTGTTTCTTGTTGTTTGTTGTTTCCTTCAGTTGGTTATCATAAGAAACAATTAGTGCCAGCTGGTCCTACAGACTAATTAATGTACAGATGTACCAATATCTATTATTCTTTTCAGTGTTTACACAGTGTATGGAATACACAGGGAAATGTTGTGTTTCTAATTTCATGCCAAATTACTCGTACAAGCATAACAAATAACATTTTCATTCCACAAACTCAAAACTATCATAATTGGGCTCTGGCCAGTCCTTTACTCTGCTAGTCTAGATCTCATCAAATCCTTATGGAGAGTTGCTGTCAGCTGTGGCTCCCTCACGCTATCTAGGAGGTTCAGCACTTGGAGGCAGTGAGTGTCTCCATCCTCAACTGTAGATCCAGGTGCTCCACATGCCTTGGACCATGTGCTCAGATAAACAACAGTGCACACATACTATTTGCATTACTCAGAAGGGACAGGAAATCGGAGCAAGGACATCACTTAGAGATCAGCCGGTAAACAAGACATAATTAATGTTGTTTTATGTTGATAGATTTTAGTGTCGTTAATTCATTATATATGTGGGCGGGCTGGTAGAGCTATAAAAGAGACCACACCAACCAGATGTATATAAAGGATTATTTTTGAGACTACAAGTTAAGACTAGGAAGTTTCTCTATCCATGTTGTGAAATATCAACTTCAACTTGACCACAGTCTTCTAGTCTTTTAGTTCAGTGGACAAGAGGCTACTGGAGTCAACACAGATGTTGAGACATTACCCTCATACAATAATCAATCTACAGCCAGAGGCAATATCATTGGTCAACAGAAATATATAACCCCCACCTCCCAAACCCTCTGCCTCTTCCCCACCACAACTACTCAGTTTTTCACCTTCACAATCTTGACAGGACTCATTTGGAGGCTTTGTTTCGTCTGCCCTCATAAGAATGGTGGCTCCTCTTCCACCATATCAATCTCTACATCTTCATCAGAACCTAACTCTTCATCTTCGTCCTTCAAGATTCTTGTCTCCTCGTTGAAGCCAGGGTAGTCTTCCTTACTAGCTCCTGCTGCGATAAGCTGCTTTATCTCCCACTTCTCTGGGGAGGTCAGTCTGTTTTGTCGCCCTCCCCTCCCTCCTCCTGCAACTGCTGAGTCATCCAGGGTGGGGGCAAAGTTACTAGGTTTGGATACATACACAGGGACAGAGAGGGAGGGGAGGAGAGGGGGAGAGAGAGGGAGGGAAGGGACAGAGAGGGAGGGGAGGAGAGGGGGAGAGAGAGGGAGGGAAGGGACAGAGAGGGAGGGGAGGAGAGGGGGAGAGAGAGGGAGGGGAGGGAGAGAGAGGGAGGAGAGGGGGAGGGAGAGAGGGGGAGGGAGAGAGGGGGAGGGAGAGAGAGGGAGGGAAAGAGAGGGAGGGAGAGAAAGGGAGGGAGAGAGAGGGAGGGAGAGAGAGAGGGAAGGGAAGAGGGAGAATAGAAAAAGGAGCAAAGGCATAGAAAGATGAACAAATTTGTCACTTTCATGCACACATTTAATAACGTAGAGTTGTTGAACATATCCAGTCAATAATCACACCCACAAGGCTAACTACACACTGCACATGTAAATTTTAAGGCGTTCAAATAGATAATTATGAAATATTAGCAGCATATACCCGGTGTTGCCCGGCTAATTTCAACATCAACCATTATAGAAGCCACTTAAATTTCGGCCTGGTTGGCCCTTTAATTAGCTTTAGGCAGCCATAACTACTTCTGTTGGTGTGACTAATACCAAACCACACACATTGCCACACCTAATTTTATTTAATAATGCTCACTGGGTTACTTGGATTCCATATGCCCAATTTCAGCCTGATTAGTCCATAAATGAGTTTTTGGAAAGCTTAATGATATTCTATGGGTGTGGCAATGACAAAAACCTCACCCATTGACACACACACATGATTAGTAATGCTCACCCAGTTTCTTGGAAGTCTCATTCCGAATTTCAGTCCGGTTGGTCGTATGATTAGCTTTTAATAGCCAAAATAACTTACAGCGTGTGTGGCTAATGACAGACCACACCCATATCTGGTTAATATTGCTTTCCCTGGTACTTGGAGACCACACACCAAATTTTTTCCTGATGGATCATGAAATTAACTTTTTTCAGCCATAATACCTTCCTGTGGGTGTGGCTATGATAACACTACACCCATTGCCATGCCCACATGTGTTTAATAATGCTCACTCAGATTCTTGGGGAGTGCATGCCAAATTTTGGCCTTTTTAGTCCAAGCGTTTAGCTTTGATGCCTAGATGCACATACTCACAAACCAAAATATATATATATTCAAGTGTGTTCGTAGATCTAACTCCTTTGGTCCAAGCGTTATTCTGTATATTTTTTCTAGCACTTTTTCACTTTACACACCTATAGAAAGTGGTGTAACCAAGAGGGATTCCACCCACGTCAATCTAAACGACAAGTTGTGCATGCATACCGTATATTAAGTCTGTTCCTCCAAGGGTTTGTCTGGTCAAAATACTATTTTTGGCTTCTTTTTTTTTAGCCTGACATAAAAACAGTAATGAGTGTGGTCGTATTCATGCACTTAAAACATTCCACAGAT
>OZ017788.1:11085079-11120571 GCA_963969325.1 Lycopodina hypogea
AAAATAGAGGGCTGCATTGTGATGAGCTATCATCACGATATTTCTAATTTCCGCTGCTGTTACTTTCTGGTGAACCGGATCAGATGCAGATTTGAAATTCAGTGGACGTTGGCATCTCAAGGATGAATATTTGTGTTTATGGACTTTTCCTTCACCATGACGCTTCACATCACATAGTCCTTGCAACACACTTTGCAATAAAATGATGGTTCAATTTGCTAGATTTAGCAACAAAATCATAAGTTTTTTCCCATACCATCTGAAAAGTTGTTGAATACATAGCAGAACCTTTCAAATTTTTACACAGTTTCTGTCGCTTAGAATAAGAACAACCTATTAATAAGAAATTTAATAGATATTAAATGAACTTATTATTATTGCTAATGTTAAGTTTATTAAGCTTGTAAGCCACAAGTTTTGCATTATTGATGAAGTAACTATAACATACCTAGATCTGCGGAATTATACCGGCACATAAATCATTCACACAAATGTATCTAAGTTTATTTTCATTTTATTTATAAAAACAGTACATTGATATGTACCAAGAGGCCTGCTCCATGGAACAGAACATCTTATACACAGTTTACCCAATCAATAGATATGTCCGTGTCCAAATCAGTTTCAGCTCCAGCCTCCTCCACGGCAGAGTCAGTTTCATCCACATCCATAGCAAAAGTGAGTAGGTTGGTAGCACAATTACGTAACAAACAATTTGGCTAATGCATGGAACTGAAAAGTAGATGGAGCTATTTAGCAGACTTTCAGTGCATGTTCAAACTTAGTCCGTCTTAATATTATTAGACTCATTCCGTGCATTAAATTGATGGACCAGAATGTTGCCATGGATACTCTCAAGCACTTGGCACCATATCCATGCTGGCATTTCAGACTTGTGAAACAGAAACAACATCAGAACTTGTGGAAAAATGAGGGAGATTTCAAATATTACGCAGGTGAGCGGATGACAGTGAAAAAATGAGGGTAACTCCCTCTACATGTGGGTGAGTTGAAAGGTCTGATATATATACACACACATATATACACATATATACACATATATACATATATATAGACACACATATATACACACATACATATATACACATATATATACACACACATACATATATACACACATATATATACACATATATACACATATACACACACATACATATATACACATATATACACATTTACACATATATACACACATATATATACACATATACACACACATACATATATACACACACATATACACACATATACAAACATACATATATATACACATATATACACATATATACACACACATACATATTTACACATATATATACATATACACACACATATATACACATATATACACACACATATACATATACACACACACATATATACACATATACACACATACATATATACACATATATATACACATATACACACATATATACACACACATATACATATATACACACACATATACACACATATATACACATATACACACATATACATATATATACATATATATACACACATATACACCTATATATACACACATATATACATATATACACACATATATACACACATATATACACACATATATATACATATATACACATATATACAAACATACACACATATATATACATATATACACATATACACACACATATACACATATACACATACACATATACACATATATACACACACATACACATATATACACATATTTATGCACATATATACATACACATATATACACATATATACACATATATGCACACATATATATACATATATACACATATACACACACACACACATATACACACACATATACACATATATACACACACATATACATATATACACATATATATACACATATATATGCACACATATATACACACATATACACACATATATATACATATATATACATATATATACACACATATATACACACATATATACATATATACACATATATACATATATATACACACATATACACATATACACACATACACATATATACACACATACACATATATACACACACATATATACACATATATACACACACATACACATATATATACATACACATATATACACATATATACATATATATACACATATATATACATATATACACATATACACACATATACACATATACACATATATACACACACATACATATATATACACATATGCACATATATATACATACACATATATGCACACATAAATATATACACATATATATACATATATATACACATATATATACATATATACACATACACACACATATACACATATATACACACACATATACATATATATACACATATATGTACATATATATACATACACATATATACACACATATACATATATGCACATATATGTACATATATATTATGTATTATCTTAAGTGGGGCTATAAATAATATCACACCTAGAGTCCGGTGAAGGTCATCATAAATAATATTTTTGCTAAAATAAGGAATGCACTTGCCAAAGTCAGGTAAGGGTCATCAGTGTACCCCTCTCGCTATTTACATACACACCAGAAGGCCACACCTCTACTTAAATTATGTCAATAATCTTCATCGTCAGAAAAATACTATACATTTCAGCATTTCCACCTTGTTGAAGTTTGGTAAAGGTCATCAAAATAACACTCTTCCTTAACTTAGGTAGTGGTCAACAGCAGTGTAGCAAATTCAGGTACAGATAGTGCCACCAAACTAGGTAAAGATCATGATTTCGCTGATCATGTAATAGACAGATAGGGTTACCAGAATCAAATGTGGAGACAGAGGACAAAGTACATTGCCACTTTTAACCACCTCTGCCTCACCTTCATTGAGACTCATTTTCTTGCCAGTGATGCTGAGAACCTTGACCTTTACCTTCTGACCTCTGCGTACGACATCATTGATGTCCCTGACCCACTCCTCACTCCGTAACTGGGAGATGTGCACCAGACCCTTGTACTGACCTCTAACCTCTGAGACAAAAACACACATCCTCAATTCCTTAATTAGACAATAAAAACATCAGTGTGTGTGTGTGTGTGTGTGTGTGTGTGTGTGTGTGTGTGTGTGTGCGTGTGTGTGTTGTGTTAGTGTGTGTACGTGTGTGTGTGTATGAGTAATGAAAACTAAGAGCTATAGCTTTACATCGAAAGTGGAGAATTGGAATAGGGGGCTGTGGGTTTAAGCCCCAACAGGGCCATTACCCCTCCCTACCCCCCCCCCCCCCCCCCCCCCCTCGTCCCCACCATTTTCTTTTTTTGTTGTTTAGTTGTCTTGCAGTAGAAGCTACTTCTTAAAGGGTAAATGAACTGGGAAAAAAATTATTTTTTTTTTTTATTTTCTTATTTTGTTGTCCTTGATGCATAACCTGGTATAAAAAAATTTGGAAATTTTAGTCCAATATTCATAAAGAAAACTTAGCTTAAAATTTTTACTTCCTGTGGGGGGTGTAACTAGTCATGCCGGCACATGGGGGACAGCTGCAGCCAGAACTCAATGGGGTGATACGCTATTTCAATTAACTTCAACAATTCTTCAGGTCAGGAGGCCCAATTCCACCGGTAAGTCCAGGATTGGTAGCAGCACATTGACACAAAAATAAAGGGGGGGGGGGGGGGGGGGGGGGAAGTTTCATGACTTACGGCCAAGAAGGGTGATGGAGGAACTATGAAAACAATTATTTCACTAGGTGAAATAATTGACATAGAATAATTACCATGGAATAATTACGGTGGAATAATTAGCATGAACTCAATATAGTGGAATAATTACCATAGAATAATTACCTTAAAATAATTATGGTTGACTAATTCAGAAGTGGATCCACAAAGTAGCAGAGGGGTAGCTTTGAACAAGTTTCAGGGAGCCTGGGGTAAGATAACACCTTACTGAACAACGAAGTTTTCTAAAGTTAGCCTAGAGTTCTATATATAAATAGTTTTTCCATATCATCCACTGCAAGTAACTCTTGTCTAACCAGTTCTCTCTCTCTCTCTGACTTGGAACAGGTTTCCTCCCCTTGAAAATGCTATGATTTATGACCTCACTCCATCAGTTATTCTTCTTTTTTCAGCTACACAGGAAAAGTTTGTTGTTGAGTTTGTAGTGGTGATAGGAATTGCTGCTGGTGTGAAATTTCTTGACTATTTCTGTTCTTTCTAGGATTTGTTTGTCATTTTAATTTCAACTTTAAAATGGGGGGGGGGAGCACTTGCCAATAGCCCCTCCCTCCTCTTTATTTTGTTTGGTGCAAAAGTTGTTCCCCCCCCCCCCCACATGTATTAATGTTGGGAAACGACCAGATTTGATCTCGATTCTGTTAGTATGATGTGTCATGGAAACTAGATTAATGCATCACAAAAACTCAATGATGTCATAGTCCTAATAAGATTTTATATTGTTGAGATGATTGGGAGTATTCCACATGGACTGGGTTAGGGCCTGGTTCTTCCCTCCACCAAGTAAATGATGATTGTGAATATGGTCTATGCAATATTGGGTCAGTGTAAGATGATTAACTCTAATAAACACTTTATTGAACTATTGGTGTACAATTGCAGTTGCTGACTTAATTTTGCCATACCAGTGAACCAATAATATGAGGAACTCTTACCTAATAATATTGCATTAAGAATCTGTTTGAATATTCATATAATGTAATTAATTTTAAAACTACAATGAATAAAGACACAAAATAAAGATAAGTTATTTGTGGCCACAGTAATGATAAAGGATATGAGATGTGAGTGGTGAGAGTTAGCAGTGAGGGGACAAGTAGTGCAACTGTGAGTGCATCATGTGGAGATCTCCATGAATACTGTTGGATCATCAAATCTGCATGGACACAGATAAGAAATAGACAATGAACGGAGAGTCTGTAATGAAAGCACATGCATGCATCACAAACACACACAACAACAACACAAGACAATAGCATCGATGACTCAGGCATAATCACTAGTACAATCACTACCATCAGGTCAGGTTAATTCAGATCATCTGATGTTACAAGAAATGTACAAAATATACCCAATACCTGTAAGTAGTAGCTACTTTTGTACTATAAGAATGTCCTTGAATATGCAGACTGCAGATATTGCATGTGTATGTATAGTATGTTTACTGTAGATATGGAGTGTGTATGTAAATACACTATTAGTATTATTAGTATATAGTGCATGTACACATGTTTACTGCAGGAGTATGTGAGATAACCCTTGACCCCAACTCTGACCCGGCAATCGCAGATCATCCACTAGTCAGCAAATACTGGAGTCACAACAGAACACTCAGACATTAATAGTCACTCCAACCAACAGACAGTCAGCCTCTCCACCTACCTTAGTATGTTAGCTAGTGTGTGAGGTTAGTTAGTTACCTTATGATAAATAGAAGTTTCAATTGTTATGTCTCTCTTACGACGACTCAATAATGTACGAGAGATCCTCTTCACATTGTGTGAAATGGACTTCGGATATTTTGAATGCAACTTCAGTCCTGCACAAATAAGTTTAAAAAAATGAAGATCAAATAAAGGAGAAGGCTGAGAAGAATTCAAAATACCAAAAAATTCTTCCCACAATTAAAAAGTATTTTCTTGTTCTTGCATTTTTTTAAATGTTGCTATTCCTCTGTACCTGTCGGTTTTTTCTTCTTCTCTGATGTCTCCAACTAATACACACACACACACACACACACACACACACACACACACACACACACACACACACACACACACACACACACACACACACACACACACACACACACACACACACACACACACACACACACACAACAGTTTAATTACACACAGAGTGTTGCAATGTTATAAGAGTACAATGACAGAGTAGCCCTCCTCCTCACACTGTAGTAGGGATGCATGTCACTGAATACATGTCCTTCCCTGTGAGATATGTGAACTACATCTTGTTGTTATCTCCTCACAGAGAGGGAGCCATGTTGGTGGTTGCTTCAAGAAGGGAACCACTGAACATACAGCTAGGCTACAGGTGCTAAACATTCAAATTGAGAACTCTGTCATTCCATGTGATATACATGAGTGATTATTATGAACTCGCAGCTTCTGTTTTGTTTAATAAAATAAAGTTTATTTGGACTCCCCTCAATTACCAGTCAATAGCAATGTTCACTTTCTGAGGATTTTTCAACCTCCAATAAATGTTTCATGCTTTTCTCCATTGGTTCTTTTAATCTTCTATCTTAGTTGGTTTTACTTGGGTTCTCGTTTTCCATTGAGCAATTTAAATGACCCAACACCGTGAGAACAACTGCTCCTCAGGCTCTACGTGTGGAATTATTACTTGATGGAACAAGTTTTACTACTAATACTTGGTTTTGGAAGCCTATAAATAGAACACTGTTGAAAAACCTATATTGATTTAAGTAAAAATGTTAAAACTGAACCAGATCACTCTGGTCATAACTTTTCTGTTGGTTTGTATACTTAGGAGTCAATTGCCACCCAACCAAAAAATAATTAAAATGGCCAATATTTTATTGAGACTCAAGAGACTATCACACAACAAATGACAACTAATGTAATCAGAAAACTCTCTTGATAAGACAAATTCACTTATAAAGGCACCTTGGGATAATCACACAAAATCGTATGACATTCCAACTGCATGACACCATAATTACAAACAGGTATAATTAGTACTAACATGAAATTAATGAGTAATTAATAACAAACATTACATTTTCAGTGAAAGGTTTAACAACCTGGCTATCTATACACTAGGAACTGGTCCCCGAAACATCTGCTTCACACTTGCAACATGACGTCTATAACTGAAAGTAACTGTTTCATAGAGAGAAACAAGACAAGTATTTGTAGTCAGGATTATCCGCTGGAGAAGCTTTGAAACTTCTAGACATGATATAAAGCAACACCAATACATGACAAGGTGAAAACTATTCACATAAGCCAACCTTTTATAGTAGCTCATATATTCACATTCTTATATAATATTATGATTTGTGTTGATATCATTAGAGGAGCTGACATAACAGCTGCTCAGGTGAGAACAAGCTGGAGGACTACTCCAGTAATACATCAAAATTCTTTTAACTGAAGTATGAAAAGGTCTGCTATTATCTACATTGACAGGAGGGCATTAATTAGATACCTTGTGTGGCTGTGGACCTTCCTCAGACCTCCTGTAGTGTGTTGGCCTGCCATAACCAGGGAGCACAGGAGATCTTCTTTCGAGTGCCACACTATCTCCATCTTCTTCTGTCCTTGCAGACACTCCATGTTGTAAAGAAAGGTGTGAGAGATCAGCAGAACTTGGTTGAGGTTGGCTAGAAATGTGCGACAAATACTGCACCACTTCATAATGTTCGTATGCACTAGCATAGTCATATGGGGTCCTGCCCTCACTGCCTTCAATGTTGGGGTCCATGTTGAGGTGTTCTATGAATTGCCTGACTATCTCTAGTCTACCTTCCATAACAGCATAGTGAAGTGGTGTGTCACCATCAACATCTCTCACAAGTGGATCACAGCCAGGCAAGGACATTAAGTACTTCACTATCTCCAAGTGACCAGAATTAGAGGCAAGGTGTAATGGAGTGTGTTTGTTTTCATCAGGAAACAGTGAGTCACAGTGACACTCTTCAACAAGATATTTCACGACATCAAAATGCCCTCGCTGACTGGACATGTGAAGAGGAGTTCTTCCCAAAAAACCACTAATGTTGGGGTCACATTTTAAGACTTCTACAAAGTGCCTGACAATCTCTAGTCTACCCTCTAGAGCAGCTAGGTGAAGTGGTGTGTCACCATCAACATCTCTCACTAGTGGATCACAGCCAGGCAAAGAAATTAAGTATTTCACTTTTTCCGAGTGACCAGAATCAGAGGCATGGTGTAATGGAGTGTATTTTTTTTCATCAGGCAACACTGAGTCACAGTGACACTCTTCAACAAGATATTTCACGACATCAATATGCCCTTGATCACTGGACATGTGAAGAAGATTTCTTCCCAAAAAACCACCAATGTTGGGGTCACATTTTAAGACTTCTACAAAGTGCCTGACGATCTCTAGTCCACCCTTTAGAGCAGCTCAGTGAAGTGGTGTGTTACCATTAACATCTCTCACAAGTGGATCACAGCCAGGCAAGGACATTAAGTACTTCACTATCTCCAAGTGACCACAATCAGAGGCACTGTGTAATGGAGTGTATTTGTTTTCATCAGGCAACAGTGAGTCACAGTGACACTCTTCAACAAGATATTTCACGATATCAAAATGCCCTCGCTGACTGGACATGTGAAGAGGAGTTCCTCCCAAAAAACCACTAATATTGGGGTCACATTTTAAGACTTCTACAAAGTGCCTGACGATCTCTAGTCTACCCTCTAGAGCAGCTAGGTGAAGTGGTGTGTTACCATAAACATCTCTCACAAGTGGATCACAGCCAGGCAAAGAAATTAAGTATTTCACTATTTCCGAGTGACCAGAATTAGAGGCACGGTGTAATGGAGTGTATTTGTCTTCATCAGGCAACAGTGAGTCACAGTGACACTCTTCAACAAGATATTTCACGATATCAAAATGCCCTCGCTGACTGGACATGTGAAGAGGAGTTCCTCCCAAAAAACCACTAATGTTGGGGTCACATTTTAAGACTTCTACAAAGTGCCTGACGATCTCTAGTCTACCCTCTAGAGCAGCTAGGTGAAGTGGTGTGTCACCATCAACATCTCTCACTAGTGGATCACAGCCAGGCAAAGAAATTAAGTATTTCACTTTTTCCGAGTGACCAGAATCAGAGGCATGGTGTAATGGAGTGTATTTTTTTTCATCAGGCAACACTGAGTCACAGTGACACTCTTCAACAAGATATTTCACGACATCAATATGCCCTTGATCACTGGACACGTGAAGAAGATTTCTTCCCAAAAAATCACTAATGTTGGGGTCACATTTTAAGACTTCTACAAAGTGCCTGACGATCTCTAGTCTACCCTTTAGAGCAGCTCGGTGAAGTGGTGTGTTACCACTAAAATCTCTCACAAGTGGATCACAGCCAGTCAATGAAATTAAGTACTTCACTATCTCCAAGTGACCAGAATCAGAGGCATGGTGTAATGGAGTATAGTTTTTTTTATCAGGCAACACTGAGTCACAGTGACACTCTTCAACAAGATATTTCACGATATCAAAATGCCCTCGCTGACTGGACATGTGAAGAGGAGTTCTTCCCAAAAAACCACTAATGTTGGGGTCACATTTTAAGACTTCTACAAAGTGCCTGACGATCTCTAGTCTACCCTCTAGAGCAGCTAGGTGAAGTGGTGTGTCACCATCAACATTTCTCACAAGTGGATCACAGCCAGACAAGGACATTAAGTACTTCACTATCTCCAAGTGACCAGAATCAGAGGCATGGTGTAATGGAGTGTATTTTTTTTCATCAGGCAACACTGAGTCACAGTGACACTCTTCAGCAAGATATTTCACGACATCAATATGCCCTTGATCACTGGACATGTGAAGAAGATTTCTTCCCAAAAAACCACTAATGTTGGGGTCACATTTTAAGACTTCTACAAAGTGCCTGACGATCTCTAGTCTACCCTTTAGAGCAGCTCGGTGAAGTGGTGTGTTACCATTAACATCTCTCACAAGTGGATCACAGCCAGGCAATGAAATTAAGTACTTCACTATCTCCAAGTGACCAGAATCAGAGGCATGGTGTAATGGAGTGTATTTTTTTTCATCAGGCAACACTGAGTCACAGTGACACTCTTCAACAAGATATTTCACGATATCAAAATGCCCTCGCTGACTGGACATGTGAAGAGGAGTTCTTCCCAAAAAACCACTAATGTTGGGGTCACATTTTAAGACTTCTACAAAGTGCCTGACGATCTCTAGTCTACCCTCTAGAGCAGCTAGGTGAAGTGGTGTGTCACCATCAACATTTCTCACAAGTGGATCACAGCCAGACAAGGACATTAAGTATTTCACTATCTCCAAGTGACCACAACCAGAGGCAAGGTGTAATGGAGTACCCTGATGTGTGCTTGTGTCGGGAGTTTCAAGCTTCAGATCCTCCACGATGTATTGCACTATGTCATGGGGTGATGCTTCTGTGCCAGGAACAGTAGATAGGGTCTGTGCTCCGTTGTCTTGGCTTAGAGACAGATTTGTAAGACCTGGTGACAAAATACATGCACATTGTCATAGTAATTAATGCTGTATTGCCACATGTGCCCACATACTAGTATTGTAATAATGGATATATGTATATGTACACACCTTGTTCATGGTTGACTTCCTGAGAGTAGTCTCCACAAGATATCCACAACACTCTTGCCTCATTGTAACTAAGACGCTTCAGAGCACTGACTTGTCCCAATGACAATGGAAATACTTCATCTTCTAGAGCAAGTGGAAGATGAAATACTACACAGACACAGCCTGGCTCAACTCCTTCCAAAGGAAATAGATGCACCTCGACATCTAAGATCTCACACAGGTCTTCTTGCAACGTCTCAAGATGCTCCATTTTGCATCCTTTGTAGGCATCGTCCAGTTTAACATAAACATTAGCACAGTCTACATCTTTCATGCCAAGACCTGAAGGGCAGTGGGTCACAAGGAACTCTGCGTATTTGGCAAAATCATTTATGTACTCACTGAGAAGGTGTTGTCCTTCTTTATAATCAATCGATTCAAAGGTCGATTTCAGAAGTTTGAAATTGAAAAAGGAGCAGTAACATCTGAAGATTTCCATGTACTGGGTAATTTTACACACTTTTTCTTTGCTAGTGTTCAGTTTGTCATCATCCTCCTCATAAATGGGTGAGTACTTCTTGAAGCTGTCTAATATCCAAGTCAATGCATCAAGTTTTGTATTCGAGTCTGACAGATACTTGGAAAATTTCCCAAGGATATTGGTGAACTTATCTATCATTTTATTGGACTCCCTCTTGAGTTGTCTAATTAGTTTCTTGTAATTTGGGTCTCGTTGAAGTGCAGGAAAAGTAAGATTGTGAGAGAATGCTGCTGCACTCTTGTCAGGATGATGGCCTGCACAGAATATACACATAATAAACTATTATGTTTGATTTATTAAAGTTAATAATGAAGTACTAAATGAACATTGAGCAAAATAATGAAGTGATCAAGTGAAGAGGTATTAGTACACTACCTTGCAATAGTCCATATTTCTGCCGCATCTCTTGTGCTAGAAGACACTCATCGATATGGTCTAAGGTACTGCAAGTGGACTCCATGCAACTACCTTCAGGGTAGTTGGAGAGAATGAAATTCAGAAATTCTTGGAATACTCGAGTGCAGTCCCTCGGGTGGTTGCACTCCCATTCCTGTAGCTTTGCTGTTGGTATATTTAGATGCACTCCAAAGCTGTAGTACTTGGACTTGACACTCTCCAGATCACTCAGTAACTCTCTCAATTCTGCAACCAAAATTATTAAAAACAGAGCAGAGAGAAAACATCAATGTCAATGTTTTATGTAGTTAGTGAAATAATGGAAAAAAACAACAACCAAAGTACGGTTTTTCGGCCCACATTTGGTGGGCTGTATTCACAAAAATGTTTGCTTTGAACACATGCTGTAGACTTAATAAAAAAAGCTAACATATAGACATACTTTAGACATTCCCTTGGTGACACTGATTATAAATACACCTGTAATAAAAATATTTAATAATAAAGGAATAAAAATAGATTTAGGGTTTTCACAAAAGTACGGAAACAAGAAAAGATTTACCCAAGAAACGTTGAAGCAAGCCATGAATCACCTTATATATTATTTTCGCTAACTCCCTGCATACCTTGTGCCTGCCTGCCTGCCTGCCTGCCTGCCTGCCTGCCTGCCTGCCTGCATAACTGCAACCAAAAAGACTTTTAAACTGTGGGTCGTAGGACAGTAAATTAAACTTCATTCTGCTCCCTACATGGTCCTAGGGGTGCAGAAGGCCTTCGAATTTCTTTAAAATGTCCTAAAAAAAAGTTAGAGGTAAACTAAAGCCTTTTCTTTTAGCAAATTGTGTTTGTAAAGTAGGTCAAGGTCAACAGCATATCCACCTACGATCCCAGTTTTTGAAATCTCCTATATATATATATATATATATATATATAAAAGGATATGTCTGTATGTCTGTCTGTGTGTCCGTGTTTGTACCATCATTCTGGCCAAACCAGTGGGTGAATTTCTCTGAAAGTTGGCATGATGATGGGTTTTGACCCAACTTAAAACATGGGCTAAAAATTTTGGAAAATGGTTACCATGGTAAAAATTAAAAAAACCAAAAAAATTGTATTTTAGCTTAAAAAATTCTAGGACTAACAGATTTAAAACTTGGTATGCATATGCAACTTCAATCTGGGATTAACCTAGGCTGTGTCTCACTTGGCCACACCTCTTTCTTTCCCTGTGTAAGGCCAAAAAAAATACCAAAAATTGTATTTCAGCAACAAAAAAACCCCTAGGGAGTTAGACCCATGAGCCCATATATGTTTGGAATCAATATAATCTGTGGAATGTTTTAAGTACATGTATAAGACCACACCCTTTACTGTTTTAATGTCAGGCTAAAAAGAAGCCAAAAATGGTACTTTGACCAGACAAACCTTGGAGGAACAAGACTTAATATATGGTATGCATAAATAACTTGACATTTGGAGTGACATCAGATGGAATCCCTCCTGAGTACACCTCTTTCCATTGGTGTGTAAATCGAAAAGTGCCAAAAAAAAAGATATTCTGAATAACGCTTGGACCAAAGGAGTTAGATCTAGAACACAATTTAATACATATTTTGGTTTGTGAGTATGTGTGTGTAGGCATCAAAGCTAAACATTGGCACTAAAAATACTGAAATTCAGCAAGTACTCTCCAAGCATTATTTAACACATGTGGGCATGGTAATGGGTGTGGTTTTTTCATAGCCACACCCACAGACTGATTTATGGACTAATCAGGCTGAAATTGGGCATATGGAGTCCAAGTGAGCATTATTAACTACGATTAGGTATGGCAATATGTGTGGTTTGGTATTAGCCACACCCACAGGATGTAGTTATGGCTGCCTAAAGCTAATTAAAGGGCCAACCAGGCTGAAATTTGAGTGACTTCTATACTGTTTGATGTTGAATTTGCCTGGCAAAGCCACAGGTATGTGCTGCTAGTCTCTGATACAAATGCAACCAAAATATTAATAAATTGAAGAAATTTAAATGTATCTGACAGTGCAACTGAGAAGAAAGACTTTTCAGTTAGCTGAAGCTTACAAGGTCTACTAACACCTTTGAACCTTTGAGCCAACAGTAAAGCTAAGCAATAAAAGACCTGTGGACTACCTTAGGGCTATATAATGTGTATTTCTAAACTAAGACCTGCTAGCTTCAGAAATGCAACTGCTACAGTTTTCCCTCTCTCTCTCTCTCTCTACCCTACCACACTTGACTAAGTACAATTCTTCACATGGGGGGGGGGGGGGGGGAACAGCTGCAGCAGCCAAAAAATAAATAAATTAAAATAAAAAATAAAAAAAAATTAATTAATTAATTAATTAATTAATTAAAGTAAAATTATAAAGTTGGCAGAATATACTTGAAAAAATTGAGAAAAAGAGAGAGTGTATTTAAAAAATGAAAGATTAAAAAAAAAAAGTTTGAAAATGTCTTCTTCTAGCTATTCATAGAATATTGACCAGAATAATATTAGATCATAACTTCCTTAAATAAAATTTAAACCAGAAATAATATTTGATTCAGCATGTCCAATTTTTTAGGTGCAAACAAAAGCCAACTAGAAGCCATGGAAGGATGGAATCCCACTTGCTACACCATACTTCATACTGACACACACATCACTACAGTTATAAGGGTACAGATTAAAATATAATTAATTGCTCATAAATGTGATTAATTGCAATTACAACTAGAAGCCACCACATGATAGAATTCTACAATTGCTGCTGTATGGGTGTATATGCTTTACAGTTTTGCTGACCTCATTTAGAGTATATAAGAGTGATTGACTGTGTTTCCATAGTTACATAGTGTGGTGTGTAGGGTAAGTGTAGCACTCAAACAA
The DNA here is from genome assembly GCA_963969325.1 of Lycopodina hypogea. Lineage (NCBI taxonomy): Eukaryota > Metazoa > Porifera > Demospongiae > Poecilosclerida > Cladorhizidae > Lycopodina > Lycopodina hypogea. Next base: position 11,099,255 of record OZ017788.1, read on the forward strand.
TTACTGTACTGTGTTTGGATATATTAATTCAATTACAATTACTGTAACTTGCACTTTAACTATGTTATTGTAATTGAAATTAGAGAGTGAACTGACAGACAGAACCATGCACAAGGAACACAGTGACATACATACCAGGTGAAATTAAAACACACTTATGCTAATTCAGCTTGTAACACAATTGAGATAATAGGTAGTGACATTGGTTCATACCTGGCTTGTAGGGTCCTGGGTTGGTTTCAATGTCTCCAGCCAACAGGAGCAGGAGAGGCACAGTGTTCATGCTGCCTCCATTGTTAGACATGGAGGGATCATAAACACAGAGTCCTGCAGGCCCTGCACACAATTACATCACACACAGGTAAAAGGTCTATTGTCCCTGTGGCTATAAACTTAAATAGTTTGCTAGTTAACAGAGCCCCTGTCTCACACAGACTACCCTAACATAGTATAGGTGATGTTATTAAGTGCTACAGATGTTGCATTCTTGGGACATGAGGGACACACTGTCTTTGAAGAGTTCAACATGAAAAAAACCCCCTTGAGTCTCCCACCTATATTACTAACCAAAGCATTGGATGTATTGCTACCTCCACCAGCATACTGGGAAGGTGTGGTGGCAGTCCAGCAACACTACTGCTGCAGTGGAATTCAATTTATAGTCAGAAATATTTCAGGCACTTCTCAGTTCACCCTGCTCACAATTCATGTGGAGGGGTGGCCAAAAGCATTTTTGAGTTGGTCAGGCTGTTTGTCAGGAGTAAAAAAAATATTATCCCCACCCACCCCTTCACCAGAGAATGACTGTAATGAAAATTATTTCATTATGATAATTAATTAATATTGTATCATATGAAGTGTTTTGAAATGTGCCAAAGACTCTCCACCTGTTTTTACTATTACCTCCAAATTTATTAGCTATTGATTTTTAATTTGGTCTGCCAGATAATTCCTTGTGCACACTTGGACCATCAAATGACTCGACCCAGGGACGGATGCCCTCCCCCCTTCCTTAAATATTAATAAATTAATTAATTTTTTTAAAATAATGTAAAAAAAAAAGGAGGGGGGGGGGGGGTAAAGCCACCATACATGCATTTACTAAATCTATTTTTAAAGGCACCACACCAATTTAGGCCAAGGCCATCTACAGGTAGTCTCTGTTTTCTTTGAAGGACACTCAGACTGTCCTGCTCATGCCAAATGCACTGTAGTTGCTAGACAAGCAACTCCGAGCATGTGCAAATAGAAAATGGTGTGGCTATAATTTAAGTGCTGATTAAGAATGAAGAGACAGGCTTCTTTGTTGGCATTGTTTCACATGTTAGTAAGCAAAATTTAAGAGCAGCGTATATTGAATTAGTGAAAACAATAGATTATTTTGCTAATTAATTTTTTAGTTTCATAATTGATTACCAGTCTGATCTATGATATAGGCTTATAAACAGTACCTGTTAAATGCAATACTGTGATAAGAATAACTGATTTGCTATCAGGATATATCTACTGAATACAAAGGACCCAGACTTTTCTGCAACTGCTTCAGACTCAAACTTTAGTATTGCAGAGACATGGCTGCTATATATTGTATAGTTGTGCTTATTTGTGCTTCTTTTTTGGGTTTCCACTGATGGAAACTGCTTTTGTTTCTTAAAAAATTTTGTTTTATTGTAAAGCTAGCTGCTTTGCCTCTTTAGTGAAGTGGCTGATTTTCTATTCTACTGATGTGGATATAATAATAGGAGTATCTAATTTATTTATTGTGGAGAAGAAACCATGTGTGACACACTGTGCCATCCATTTAATCACCACAAATGGGGGATTACGGTTCCATAAGTTGACCTATCTTGTGAGGGGAGGGAGAAAGGTATTGGGTGCAGCTGTGTAAGCTCAGGGCAACATGTTGCCACTTTATAAACTATCATTAGTGTGTTGCATTGCTTGAGGCTATGCATTGTAACACTGCACTCCTTAACACGATAGAAATATTAACCATACATACGCTCTAATTGACTGTCTGAATAAAGCTATGTAAAGTATAATTCCTTACCAGGGGTGGTTGGGTGAAGAAGTCAGCAGGAAGATGCATCAACCCACAGGAACACAGCATTGGGTGGAGATAGTTAGCTACTGGAGAGAGTCAGTCTGAGAACAGCAGAGCTAGGAGGTCAGTTGAGTTGTGGGAATACATCACCACCAGCTACTGTCCAGTCAGGGAGTCAATTCCCAGTACATACTGATAGTAAAAGTGTACGCAAATAATGGTGTCTAACTTTGGGGAGGGACCCTCCTGTTTTATATAAAAATTATTAAATTAGTGCACAATCAGCAAAAAAAAAAAACCCATGAGAATGTGCAAGTCCTACTAGAGCTTGGATTCCCATGGCTTGCCTGCACCAACATCCTGTGGTGGCACTTGTAAGCAAGGGATGATCCTTTACAAGGGCTCATCCTTACTAGGGCTCCACCGCTAAAATATATCCCATTCCCCCCCCCCCTCCCTAAAAGTGACCACAATTAAAATGTTTTGGGGGATAAGTATTTGTAGCCTCCAGCCAACCAGCCAGAGTCAGATCAGACTCTGCCTGAAGCCAGATAGCTGCACTAGACTTCTAACAAAGTTTCTGAAATTTTCTCTGTCCTTTAAAATTTTTCTTTTATTATCATTGTTGCTCAACCATTGTTGCTCAACCATTGTGTGGGTTATGTGTAGTAGTGTTTTGTTTCACACAGATACAATAAGTTGCACAAGCAACTGGAGTTTTGCAAATGGTCTATCGCAGTTCCTTGCCACCATGGCTCCTTATTTATCTGGTGGCTTTATCTTGCAACATGATGTAATCAATGCAAAACCTCTTTTATGATAAAACAATAACTGTGTTATCAATTTAGCAATGGGTCAAGTAAATAACAACAGCTCCAAGGAGTCAAGCAGCCAAGGATTCCAACCTCATTCTTAAAAATCAAATTGCAAAGATGCCTGGAAGATGAGTGATATTTGTAGCATAATGGGGAAGTATATTGTGGAGAATGTTAGAGCATTTTTTGAAGAAGAAAAAAAAAATTATATATATATATATATTAAAGGATATATGAACAAAAGGATGAATGTAATTGATAGATTGTCTGAGGCAACAGGCATATCTCTAGGTATCTAAGAAACATTCACACAGAGTTCTTGGCCAATGATGGAAAGTTTTAATCACCAATAAATCGTTACACTGCTTCAAGAGTTAGAATAAATATGAACTTTTCAATAGGGAAGTGATACGAAGGTTGGTACATGACTTCTACATTAAAAAGAAATATCCGACATTATTAGCTGTTTTGGAGGTGAGGACTGATGAAGTCTTTAATGGTGGCCGGTTCTGTCTGTGGAAACTTCTACGAAGCATGGGATTCTCCTACAAAAACAACAACAACAAACAGACAGTAAACGACTCCTCTACAAACAACATGACATTATTGAACAATGACATACATATTACAAGCTATACACACACTGTGATAACATAACAAAACTATTGTATACACAGGTGAAACTTGGGTCAATGCACATCACTCTAATGAATACATATGGGTGGACTACGACGGCAAAGGTGGGTGGACTACGACAGCAAAGGTGGATGGAAGGTATCAAGTGGGAAAGGTCAGAGATTGATTGTGGTTCATGCTGGAGGAGTCAAAGGCTGGGTGGATGGTGCAGATTTGGTTTTTAAATCTAGGACTAACAGTGCTGACTACCACGCCGAGATGAATACTGAATACTACATGGAATGGTTTACACAACAATTACTGCCAAACATACCACCTAACTCTGTAATAATTGCAGAAAACCACATACCATACTAAATTAAAGGACAAAGTCCCAACAACAGCAAACAAAAGATGACATTAACACTCCACAACGTTCTCAAAAGTTTCAATGCATTGAACACTGTCCCCCCCCAGCAGTTTCACATGCAACACTCTAACCTCAGCATGTTCAATGCAATGAATACTATCAACCCAGCAATTCTGTATCACAATATTCCCCATATTCCATAGCTCTCTGTAATGCACTGAACACAGTTTTCCCAGAATTCCATACTACAATGCTCCCCCATTTTCTACAGCTTTCTTCAATAGAATGAACGCAATGTTACCCCAGCAGATTCACATCACAAGCATTATTCAATTCAATAAACTACCTGTGCAATAAGAGTAGAGAAAAAAAGAAAAGAAAAAAGAATTACAAGTGCACATAATTAGAGCCTCTTTGTGAATGCTATTTTCATAGTTTCATGATCACATACCACAATGCCAGGAGGTTTCTCTGTTCAAAGGGCATATTTCATATGCTGACTAGGCCATTCATTGCTGGAGGGAGAAGTGAAGCGGATGAATGTGTGGCAGAAAAGTTGCTTTGAAAATGAAAGCCTGGTCTTGAAGTAATATATATGCTAATAGAGTTAGTGAATATTTGAAGAGGCTAAATGACCATTTGTAGTGCTTGCTTGCAAGGTTGGATTACACATAACATTTTTTTTACTTTCAATTTCCTACTACTCAATCATAAAATCAATCAATTTTTTATTAATTTTTATACATTAGCAGTGTTTGCATGATCATTGCAACAAATTGTTGCTAATGGATAAAAATTAATGGATAAAAATTAATGGATAAAAATTAATGGATAAAAATTAATAAAATGAACAAACAACAAGCAACCTGATTGTGTCAATAACATATAACCACTTATTCACTCAAGAAAACATGGAAACATGTGTATTTAACTATCCATACCGAAAAGAAAAAAAAGCTTACTATTTAATATCTCGATTCCTTTCAAAATAAACTATTATGCACCTTCAAAATCTTGCAATGGGGCTGGGGTGTTGTTTATCAGGGAATCTGCGCTCAATTTAGTTATATATGTATTAAACTGAGAGAATGCAACTCCCCTTAGGACTTATTAAAAAAAAAATTTTTTTAATTAAAAAAAAAATTAAAAAAAATGAGTCAGTAATTGTTGTTTTTTTCCCCTTTCAAACATGCACAGTTCTATTTGGTTCATGCATATAAAATATTTAGCTGTAGATGTTAGCAACGTTATCTGCAATAATAAGCACAGGTGTGTCACTATCACTTGATTCGGAACAGTGGCAGTGAAATAGGCTGAATGTGCCCCTGGAAAGGAATCTGGGAATACCTCCCACCCACTTCCTGACGGAGTAAACTCCATTGCTTTGACTGATCATGTTTCCTTGTGCAGTACAAATTATAATTGATTTACTTCATGTCTGATGGTCTATATGGCAGAACATTGACTAGTACAGCACCCATATGAAGGGTAAGTTCTAAATACACACACATGCAAACACACACACATGCAAACACACACACATGCAAACACACACACACACACACATACACTCACTCACGTGCACGCACACACAAAGTACAGTGAAATACTAGAGATGACGTGTGAAGGGTTGATCACGTGTGTAGGTTAATAGTATTGACAGGATAGTCCTTGTGGTGCTGGTGTCTGTGATGCTCTTAGTCAACTCAGCAGGGAAGCCACACAAGCTCTTCCCCCCCCCCCCCCCCCAACATAAGTGCACCTCAATTAATTATCAGTATATATACTAGAGATTCCACATTATTGCATTAGTGTTTCGGTTGTGGGGATTACCAGATAACACAGACTATGTCAATAATAGTTTGTGTGTGTGTGTGTGTGTGTGTGTGTGTGTGTGTGTGTGTGTGTGTGTGTGTGTGTGTGTGTGTGTGTGTGTGTGTGTGACGTGTGTGCCTGGGCAGGGAAAAAGAAGTAATCAGTGAAGTATAAATCAACTCTGATTCCTGGGAATTTTATCACTTCTTTAGTGGATCAACCAGTTATGTGACGAGTCAAGATAGTCAAAGATAGTAATATATATGTTGCCAGATAGTAATATATATAGATATATATAGATATAGATAGATATAGATATAGATATATATATATATATATATATATATAGATATAGATATATATATATATATATATATATAGATATATATATATATATATATATATATATATATATACATATGCCAAACGGGGATAAATAATATGCCATATCAGCATAAAATATGACAAATTCGAGAATTTTGGCATATTTTGAAGGTGGTTGGTATTTTTATTCTGGCTTGGCATATTGCATATACTAACTTTGTACGTTAGCATAAAATTATATTTAGGCATGTTTCAGTGTTTATCTAAATATTAGTTCATGACCCGTGTTGAACAGAGGTGCTGCTTTAGAGCAAGTATGTGCTTGTGAGGGGAGAATCCTCTCCTAGAATAATGCAGTCATAGTCCTTAATGAATTAGTGTGTAAGTGAGATGTGGTCTAGTGTTGTTAGGTGGAGGTGGAGAGTCTCCAGGGGGAGCAGCATTATGGACCACACTATTAGATCTCATATTAAACTACACAATAGGATCTTAATTTTTGTTCCATGAATCTTTGTGGTCATATTGATCCGCATTAAGACATACAGCACTATATACCATTTAGTCACATTTTAGATCAAAAACATTTTCTGCAGTACACAACTTTAAATTTTAAAAATATCAAAATGCTTAACGGTGACATGATGCTTCCTGGCAAATTCCATAATATATTTTGGTTCGTAAGTTTGTATGTGTGCATATCCAGGCATCATGGCCAAACCCTTGGACCACAAAGGCCGAAATTTGGCATGTGGTATCCAAGTAACTGGGTGAGCGTTATTAACCACATATGGGTGTGTTTTTCATAACCACACCCACAGGAATTTGTTTTGGCTTCCAAAAGTCAATTAAAAGACCAATCAGGCAGAAATTTGGTATGTGGTCTCCAAGTACCCAGTTAAGCATCGTTAACATATGGGCATGATTTCACACAGGCCACACCCACCACAAGTTGTTTGTCTACCAAAAGCTGATCAAACGACCTATCAGGCTGAAATTTGACATGTGGTTTCCAAGCAACTGAAATTTGAGTAGCTTCTATGTTTCATGTTGACATTGGCCAGGCAACGCCAGGTATATGCTGCAGTGTCTATATAGAGGGTGAATGGCTTGTGGGGCATTTCTAAATAAAATATTTAGAATGCACCTCTAGTAATTAGTGTCCTTTTGAACTCACCTGGGTTATAATTCTCTGCTGTCATACATAGGTCAGGGTGGGGGTGGGGGGGGGGGGGGGGGGGGGCACAGTTCCATTTCTAAGGTAAATAGTATGAATGCATCTCTAGTAATTTGTCTTTTCAATTTTTTGTGTGGTTTGTGAACATGATTTCCTCTAGAAATGTCCCTTTGAATACAACTTTGTGGTTACTTCAATAGGAAAGTTTATTTAGTAGTCCTACACCCTAAACCTAACCATGTTCCCCCATCCCCCCAAACAGGGCCAGTGGTTCTGTGAGTACCCCCTGAAAATCTCAGGATGATTGGTCCAGGCATCTAGGAGGAGATGCTGGAGCACAGACACACACTATAGGAATTATAATTAGAGGTTTCTTTTTCTTTTCTTAAAAATTTTTTCTTGTGTTTCATTTTCTTACAATTTGATGGTAAGTGAGTGAGGGCAGGAAATTTAATTGGTGGCCTTACACCAAAAGCAATGAACTGATTCTTTATTCTCTAGCATTGCAATACATAGAGACTTACTCAGTATCTGAAACAGATAGCAGCCATTGAGCACACAATGTGTCCAGAATGAACCACAGTGTTTACATTAGTGCTTACTGCAGATTCAGTTAAGATAATGTCATAGTGTTGATGTTTGTTCTCTCTGATGAATCCAAAACCTTTCACTTTGCTTTCAGAGGAAAGTCAACATTAAGAAGTATTGATCTTTGCAGATCCAGTTAAAATAAAAGTGTTTATGTTTATTCTACATGATAATAAAAACTTTTATTTTACTGTTAGACTAGAGGACAGCTAAAAAGAAAACTCACCATACCTGTTGGTACAGGTAAGTGATATACTAACCCACAGCATGGGTGCCTTCACAAGAGTGAGGAAGGGCTGAAATGGCTGTGCAGAGACAGATGGACAAGATAAGAGTGGTTAGTGGCTTTGAATTGAACATAAAACTTTGAAGAACAAATTTCAGTCCAGGAAAGTCCATTCTAGGCATACCAAGGTCCTACTATCTCTGCCCTGTTTGCACCAACTTTTAAACAAAATAAAGTTTTCTCGGCTATGAAACCAAAACATTCTGTTCTTGAAACTAAAATTAAATCAAAAAACAACAACAACAAAAGCACATATACACACATATAAAAGCATACTAAAGCATCCTATAGCTCCTGCAAACCTTCTATGGTCATTTGATGTTTATAATGCTGCTACATAAAAAAAGAAATCTGTACTCTTTTACTTCATGATTGACTTATCGCTTGTTGATTATATACTCCTATAAAATAGTCCCATATTTTAAAACGCTCAACATTTACAGAATGTCACCTGCAGATTTTTGAAATATATGGTCTTGAGTATTGAATCCACAAAAAAAGAAGTTATGTATACCATAAAACAACATTCACCTCTGTGGCTGCTGCACTAAAACCTCTTAGGACTAGGGCTAGGGCTAGGGCTAGGGCTAGGGCAGTAGGGCTAGGGCAGTAGGGCTAGGGTAGTAGGGCTAGGGCTAGGGCAGTAGGGCTAGGGCTAGGGCAGTAGGGCTAGGGCTAGGGCAGTAGGGCTAGGGCTAGGGCAGTAGCAAAACACCACATTTAATCTGTTTAAAATTATTTAATGCTAATGCTCCAATTTTAGGGTAACCCTTTTCTCTGTGTTTCCTCCATAGCAAAAGAGGATTAGGAGGTAATTCTACTTGCCTGTCATGCCAGTACTTCAGCTGGACAAGTGGTGGGAAGGAAAATTTGCTGACATGGCTGTTTCTTTCTGTGGGTGTTGTGCAAGCTTCAGTATTTGCTGACAATTTAGCAATGGAGCCACAGAAAGGAAAGCTTGTTCATGTCCTGAATGTAGACCAAATTATTGGTGGACTATGTCATATGTACACACACACACAACCATATACAGGAGAGGGTCTTATGGCATTAATGAAATAAGGGAAGTTCTCCACTACTACTTGGCCTATTTTTCCAAGTCTTCTGTGGCTTCCAATGAATGAACTACCTTGGGCCACTAAGTATGCATGTCAAGTTTGATGTCAAGTTTGGTGGCTACTAGCCCAACCATATAGGTCAGAGAGTTCATTTAAAACAATAACAATAAACTGACACTAAAGAATTAATCAGGGGTCATTTAAACTATCACCATTTTCAAGGTAGTGTAAAGAGTATTAGTTTTGCTTCCCCCCCCACCAAAGTAGTATGACAAAAACATTATTTTTATTAGAAAAGAAAAAATATTAGTTAAATGATCTAATGTGTGGTCCAATATCCAATTGAAAAATTTTTCATTTTAGCATATCCTTGATCACAGTACATCTTCAGATTCCATCCAGATAACTGCTCTACACCTCAGTTTGCACCAGCACCACTCACACCTTGTGGGCACCAGAGACAGCTTTAGATCTTGGCCCCTTGTCATGCAGGAATCCTCCACAGTCCTTCCATGGATGAGGTTCGTGCACAACACTCTGACACTGGACGAGCCACTGCCACAGAATCTTTTCCTCCTCCATTTCTGAAATGGTTGACAATGCTCCAATAAACAAGGTGTGGTCTGATCACCTGCAGCTCCCCCAACTATTTCCCTTACTCACTGTAAAAAGTGCTCCTGTACAATGCCTCTCACAAACCTACATACAAAAATGAAATAATTTTTTTTTAAATTGTTGTTTTATTTTAATTTACTACCTATCTCTTGCAGAAAAAAAATGTAAAACTCTAGTTCAGGACTGCAGTAGGCCAGCTATATTACTTGCGCATTCATAGCAGTAGTTGCATGCAATCCACTCAGAGAGAGACTGTCCTGGTGGTGGGCAGTTACATGCCTTGATGAACATGATATCAGCTGTTCAAGTACTTGATTATAATGCAGTTATGTTGATGTGCAACTTATCTGCACAACTTTGTTAGCAAAAAATAAGTATTCCTCTTCATAGAAAGTATAAATCACCACGTGAAATAGAGGGAGGAGTTGGAGAACTAGTCCAGGGCTGATCAACAAAAAAAACCAAAAAAAAACAACCCCAAACAAATAATACACAGGGGGAATTCCCTCCCTCCTTGGTATTCTTAGTACTCCTTATCAACATGGAGTAATTGATATATTCCGTTATTGACTAACAAATGATTCAATACAACACTGCAATAACAATAGTTCCAAGGAGATGCAAAACAAAAACTCATTAATTCTATATGATTTTATTGAACCTTCCATAACTTTGTTGTTGTTTATCTCCTATCCATAATGTTGGTAGAAAGGAAAAGTTGTTTCAAATGCTCTCCAGTGGCAAGCCTCATGATTATACATATAGCAAGTACAGCAGTAGTTGCCCTGCAACACCTGACTGACTGACTGACTGACTGACCAACTGACTGACTGACCAACTGACTGACTGACCAATTGACTGACTGACCAACTGACTGACCGACCGACCGACCGACCGACCGACCGACCGACTGACTGACTGACACTTCCTCTCACACAACACCGAAGGTCCACCTCATCCTGTTCCAAATTATGCTACAGCATTAAACTAGTCGACTGAATTTCCGATCCTTTGAATTGTGCTCTCTCTGACAAAACTCTCTATAAGAAATTCTTTCCACTGAACTTTGTCTGAACAAGATATTTCTCCATGTCTCCCATCACCACCACTCCCCTGGGCTATCATGGATATATCACTGAGAGTGAAGATAAGATACCTTTAAGGAGAGCAATGGGACCTTCAGGTGGCTTGCTTCACCATAAGAAGGAAGACAAGCCAACCTGTGACACACCATGTCAGTTTAGCTAATCCTACCTTGGACTGTACAAGATGTGCAATGCTTATTGCCTCAGTGATAGGCCAGATGGTGCATTCTATTTGAAACCTTTGTACTAGTCTAAAGGAAACTGTTGGTACTGTAAGCAACCCATTGGTCACAGCACACTTGCTCACATTGTTCATAGCCTCTTTGAAACAGCTGGTATTTTCGGGTATTTCCCTAATGTCTCCCTCAGGGCAACTGCTGCCATTGGTTGCTTGCTGCAGGAGCAGCTGAGCAGCTGATCAGGGACATCACTGGCCACAGTAGAGCTGTGGGAGTTAGAGGCTATAAAAGAATCACTCCCGGTTTGAATAAAATGACACCTGGTTTTACAATGACACAAATTCAACTGAAACCATACTGTGATAGTGATTGTCAAGGAGAGAAGGAATACCAAAAGAAACCGCTCCCCACGCTCATTTCTCTGATGCCACCAACTCAATGTCAATTTCAACTGTTAAATCAATGAACACAAAGTTGAATTGCTGCATGATGAGATTATTATGACTACAAAGTATTGCTTATAGTAGTTTAGCCTGCACAGCACGCACGCACGCACACACACACACGATACTTGCACTATTTCCAGCACATCCTGCAGCAACCTAGTGTGTGGTCACTGGCTAGGTGTCTATTTAAAAACATAGAGCTCTACTTTTAAAAATAGGCACCTGCAGTTTATAATAGTCCCCTAACCACAACATAGCAAGGTTACTGCAGTCTACAGGATATACTAATCTCATTAATTGTACAACATCAAAGAACAATATTTGTAGCAGTTTATAATGTGAGTGGAGTAAAGAAAGGGCTACAAGGTGATACATAATGAAACACTACACCTAAAATCGTAACCAAGATACCAACATTCCTAAACCAGATGTCCACATGATTGGGAACACTATAAGGTTGTTAATGTCCTCAAGCCTCCATGGCATGGAGTGCATGGATAAGGTCCTCCATATCTTGACACTAGATCATCCACATCTGCTCATATTTGAAAGACAACCAGTACAGATGTTGAGCTAGGACATAAGCCAAAAAAAATTATATTTTTAAAACCCAAAATAGAGTAGTGCATTTGTGGGCCACACCCCCCACTCACGGTGAATGATGTTATCTGGCCAATTAGTTACCAATGCCTATGCACAGACTACTAGAACTAATTGACTCAACAGAGCCCAAGTGGGCTTTGCTGCATATGGCTGAAAATATGTATCAGTCAAAAAAAAAAAAAAAAAAAAAAAAAAAAAAAAAAAAAAATTGTTTTTTAATTTCTTTTTCTTCTTCTTGTTTTTATTAATATATTTGTACATATATTAAATATAGCATCCATAGATATTGGGCTTAATGTCCAAAAATTGCTGAACAATGTGATGAATTCTGGCTTTGTAAGTAATCACGAATAAACTCTATTACAACTGCTTGTAAGATCTCCAGAGCACCATCACAGACAAGGAACCTTGCCCTCCTATCAGGGGCAGAAACATGTGTCTCCACACCTCACTCACTTCAACTGTCAGGCTGTCAGCCAACTGAGTGGGTGCTATGAATTCCCCTCTGTTGTAGGAGCTGGTCATCCACAAGTATTCCTCATCCACCTTGTCCGAGTCAAATATTGGGTCCATGACACCAGTCTACTTGACACCAGCTTCTTTCTCCACCAACTTCTAGGGCTTAACTACTTCACTTGCTTCCTCTACTGCCTTGTCCTGTTTGGTGTAAGTCATAGCCAGAGTGGCAATTGACTGCCTGGTACTTTTTTCTTCTTCCATGCCTTGAAATCTTTATTACAGAATCTCTATTTGATTGTTTGTTTTGGGATTGTTTTTATTTCAAGTGCTCTTGTATGGTGGCCACTGTTGCAGTCTTCCATTGCTCTTCACAAATTTGTCTGCTAGTTAAAAAAAAAAACATCATTTACTCGAAAATTTGAAATAAAACTTTCATTTTTGGTGATGAACACTACATCATTTTGAAGCTAAAGATTTAGCTATGTATGTATGTAAGGGAGTGGATGCTCGACTGGCACTGGTCTCCATAAATCATGTTTTAAACAGCAGGATAAAAGGAAAGCTTGTTCAAGTCCTGAATATAGACCAAATTATTGGTGGACTATGTCATATGTACACACACACACAACCATATACAGGAGAGGGTCTTATGGCATTGATGAAATAAATCATGTTTTAAACAGCAGGATAAAAGGAAAGCTTGTATGTATGTAAGGGAGTGGATGCTCGACTGGCACTGGTCTCCATAAATCATGTTTTAAACAGCAGGATAAAAGGTAGTGCCTTGAACTTAACCCCAACAGGCAATTGGAGGTTATCATAGGAGGGAGGACTTCAGGTATTTTCTGTGTGTGTGTGTGTGTGTGTGTGTGTGTGTGTGTGTGTGTGTGTGTGTGTGTGTGTGTGTGTGTGTGTGTGTGTGTGTGTGTCTATCTGCCTTTTCCTAACTCACTCACCATTTTGGATCAGTTTGAATGCTTTTTAAAAAAAAAACAAACACGTGTACATAAACATTGCTGACATAATAGGCCAGAGATTTAGTCTGAAAGTAGCACCCCTGGTAGGGTAAATTTTTTTTTTTTTTTTTTTTTAATTCAAATTTTCCATGAAAAAAAAAGCCTACAAAAATTATGGCCTGGTTTGTCAATCTCAGGATCAGTGGTTCAATTCTCCCTGATAGAATTTTTTTCCCTTTGTTTCTTTTCCCTTTCTCTAACCCACCACCCCTTTCCTTTTCTTTTTAAAATAGTTCATAAGAATTCCTCCACCACAAAGTCCACTTTGAATAGTCCAAGTACCCACAGGTTTGTGATAGCTTGTCTTGGATCATGTATACTATCTAGCACCCCTAGGATACTAGGGTAAGCTACAACTGCATTCAAAATAGTAGTGCTTCAAATCTATCCCTAGCCTGCCCAGGTAGTCCTGGGCTGCATGATAGCTAGTCCTAGCTGTGGTCAATATCTTCAAAGTTATATGTTCAGATTCCTCTTTCTAGTATTTTTCCCCCATTAATTTTGTTATATTTTATTTATTTAATATTTCAAATAGTACATTACTAGAGACATACGATCCATTATAATGACATATTCTCCATTATAAAGGCATACATTTTATTATAAAGACATACAATCCGATAGAGACATGTCCTTCATTATAGAGACACTATTTTTAGACTATATTACCTACACACACACACAGACCATTTTCCCCCAAAATTTTGGTTCAGGGGAAAAGAAATTCTTAAAATTTGTCCCAAAAATATTCGTCTGGTGACCAAATTCCTGGGACCAGAATTTCAATGGCAACTCCCCAAGATACAAACTTGCTCAATATTCAGGGTTCAGGCAGGTTGACAATACTTAACTCCATGGGGGCACACACTGGATAAACATCACACTGGGTTGAAGTAGGTTGAAGTAGGTTGACAATAGCTCTACAGGGACACACACTAGATCAACATCACACTGGGTTGAGGCAGGTCGAAAACAGCTCTATGGGGACACACACACTGGACCAACATCACACTGGGTTGAGGCAGGTTGATGAATTAAAGACGCACGCACGTACGCACACACATGTATAATGGCATAAGCTTATCCTTGTATAAAACCATTCCCAGCTCTAAGTATAGTTGACATGTTAATTATGTCTCACTGTTGAGGGTGAAGAGTTGTAAGATGAGCACATCATCTCCAGGGAAGTTGCATCACTGGCAGAATAGGCAGAAGATCACCAGAGGTCAGGTCACACTGGAGGGCATGTACACCCTCACTGTGTACAATGCTCTTAATGATAACAGAGAGATATACACCTACTTAGAGACTAGTCCTATTTTAGCCTCATGAGGTCACAAGGTCAGAAACTAAACAAGTGTAATGTTTGAGCTTCTTGTGAATGTGATCATCTGTGAGTTGACTGGACCAATCTGTGCACTGATGTGACTAGGTAAAAAACAACAACACGTTTTGGTTGCTTAGCAACACACCACAAAGAACATGGTTGAGCTGTCCCTGCAGTCATATCAGATAGTGGATGTAGGACAGGGCTAGGACCAATACTGTGTCAAGGTTAAAAGAATAAATCACTTGATAGATTCATCCCCACAGAATGATGGCTGAGGGGAAGATAGAGATGTTAGTGAAGTGTTCTGCTTTAAGTTACTGTTTGTTTGAGAGTGAGAGTTCCAATTGCTCCACTAACACAGAACAAGCAAATGTAGTGATGTCCTCCATATGTGCCCCTGAGTGCAGGCAGGCAGTGTCAGAGAGGGAATGCCTCAGGCATGAAAAGGAAATTCATGCAATCCTGTGCATGTGCCAAAGGTGATTGATGTTTACATAGACATTTCCCTCCTGCACAACCAACTGGTCCTACACTAATAGCTGCCCAATAGCAACACACTTATAACCACGCCCACAATATTAAAAAGAGATCACTAACTGTGGATATTTAGTGCAACTAATTGGACTGGTGACTTGTTTATTGTCATCAAGAGTATGCACTTAGAAGAGGACACAGTCCCATGGGCACCTCACTCCCTCCCCGACCCACTAACCACTCACCCTCCAACATAAAACACACAGTAAACTGAACAAGTTAGTAACTATAAGAGGCCTGGAGGCCAACCTAAAAATCAATCACTAGTGCAGTTAAAAGAGGGGGAAAGGGGGGGGGGGGATCAAACTTAAAACATGTCATCATATTGGATATGCTATCACTAAAAACAATGTTGAGGGTGGGCCTAGCAAGCAAGGCGGCTGAAGCTTCATAGTTGGACACTGGATCAAAATAAGGGACATCCAGCTTTGAAGGCCTGGTTTATTAAACATGATCTACCTGATTTATTATTACTTTTAAATAATGAAGAATTCGTCAATAAATTGAAATGAACAATAAACCAATTTTTAAAAAAAAGGTGTGTTATCACCCTAAAATTTGGACAAGAAAGAAGCCTCCATGTGGTGTCCACTGGTAGTATGGTAGAAACCCTACAACGACGGAACGTTCTACGATTGACCTTCCGAACGAAGAATGCCCGAAGCTAATTCTTTCAACCCCGCAACCAACCAAGCCAACTCTACCATTAACTGTCAAAACCATGAGTCTTTTCAGGACCAGCAGCAAGCGTCGTAACCTTTAACTGTGAGGGACTAAAAAGGCAGAAGGAGACTTTGATCTCGGAAATAGCAAATGAGAACTATTGTGTCGTGCTGTGTCTCCAAGAGACTCCTAGAAAGGAACAGTTAAATAACATCCATGTCAAAGGATTTAATCTGGTCGCTGAAATCAAACACGCCAAACGTGGCAGCGCAATTTTGGTGAAAAACAATATAGTGCCACAGTCAATGGCCACTACTGTCCAAGATGGAATAGAATTTATTTTTGTCCGTCACACTTGATGTATTGACAATAACATCAGTCTATGAGCCACCACCAGCGAAACTCAATTTCCCAATTAACTTTTTAAATTTTGGTACCAAAAACAATATAATTGGTGACCTTAACTCACACAACCATCTCTGGGGCTATGGAGACACTGACGAGAACAGCAGTGCACTGGAGGAATGGATGACTGCTAATGACCTCCATCTACTTCACGCCCCCAAGCTACCTCCCACGTTCAACAGCTGCCGATGGCGGCGAGGTTACAACCCTGACATCGCTTTTGTGTCCGAAAACATCAGCGGCTTGTGTAACCGTGCAATATACGATGCCATACCACACTCGCAGCATCGACCGCACGGCATTACCATCAAGCCGATCATCACACCTATCAAGCAGCCTTTCCAACAGCACTTCAACTTGAGGAGAGCGAACCGGGACGATTTCACGAGTGAGCTTGAGACCAATATGGATAATCTCAGCCCAGCGTCATGGCGAAAGTACGATGAATTTTCAGAAACCATTAGATCATCAGCCAGAAGGCACACCCCCCCCCCCCCCCTGTGGCTGTCGCACCAAGTACATACCCGGGCTCTCCAGCTACTCAGCGACACTTCTCACAGAATACCAGTGTCTCTACAACAGCGACCCATCAGTGAGGACACCATTGAAGCTGGCTAAATCCTGTGTAGCCAACTTAAAGCACCCTGCCAACAACAATGGGAGGAGATGGTGAATAACATCGACCTAACCCACAACAGCAAAAAGGGCTGGCAGATGTTATCCAAACTCAGCGGTAACCCCAAGCCAACCAACTCGTATACCGTGACACCCGACCAAGTTGCCCACCAACTTCTCCTCAACAGGAAGCCAGACAAATCCAGCAAGCCGAAGATGCATAAGGTGGAAATGCAATCTAGCAACTCGGGACCTACCACACTGTCGATGTTTACAATGAAAGAATTGGACAGTGCAATATCCTCGCAGTGTAACAACGAAGTGCCTGGACTGGACGACATCCACAGTGAGATGTTGAAACACTATGGCCCCAAAACACGGACCTGGTTACTTGGACTGATCAACAACTGCCTAATACACAACAAAATCCCCTCAATATGGTGAAAGGCGAAGGTCATAGCTCTCCTAAAACCCGGCAAAGATCCCAACAGCCCAAAGAGTTATCGCCTGATAGCCCTCCTGTGCGCAGCATACAAACTGCTTGCTGCATATGATACCGTGAACCACAGAAATCTGCTGCAGAAACCTTTTGACCTTACAGAGGATATAAAATTAACAAAATTTGTCAAAACAATGCTGTCAAAATGCCGCTCAATGGTTGAACTGAATGACAAAAAAAGTCGCTGGAGATTGCAGCGTAATGGACTACCCCAAGGCTCCATACTTTCCCAACTCTTTTCAACATATACAGGAACGACCAGCCTCTACCAGCATCAACAAACAGTTTCCTGCATGCCGACGATCTGTGCCTGACAGTTCAAAAGGAGACAATTGTGGAAGTGGAGACCACACTGACTGCAGCACTAACCGAGATGCAAGAGTACTATGTCGAGAACCATCTTCGATCAAATCCTGGAGAAACCCAACTAGTGGCGTTCCACTATCAGCATGGAGTATCTCACTAGCTGCTCCATACATTCCATCCTGGTACTAAATATACACATAGTGCATTGCACCAGGTCTGTGTGAAGGATTTTGAAATTACACACATTTGCTACACTTACAGCACAGCCCTCAAACACTCTCTACAGCTCTCCCAGGAGTCTGCTGCCAGATACAGCTGTTCCCTGAATCCAAGATTAAGCGTTAACTTTCCCACTGCCTTGCCTCTGCAGCATAACAGAGTAATAGTGTCGCAAGCCAGACCCTTTACCAAAGGCTATGCTAGAACTAGCATAGCATTTGGTAAAGGGTCTGGCTTGCGAGACTAAATGAATAGATGCTACTAAACCAAAGAATCTCCAGCTTTTTGTAAATTTTCGAAGCTGATAAATTTGCCCAGTGCAAATTTAGTCACTCATCTCTAACCCTTTCCCTATCCCGGAATTAAAAAATGACCTCTACTTTTAAATATTAAGATGGGAATCTTTGGAAGGTTCATTAGTTGAATGTCTAACAAGATTGGCAATATTCAGCCAAAACCCCCTCTCTTATATTTAATGTTCTGACTTAATGACTTAAAATGTTGACTTCCAAATCCACTCAATTTCCATTGGAAAAAAGAAAAGAGAGAGAGAGAGAAAAAAAAGAAAAAAAGTGGAGAGAAAAAAAAAAACCCCAACCATGACTTCATCCACAGAACTTGGCACTGGTTGTCCGAGGAAGTTTCCTAAGAATAGATTTCCAAGAAAGTAACATTTAGAATCAATCGGGTAAAAACCAAGACATAATAGAACTATTTAGCGGATCTTTTGTGTTATAGACATACTGTTTAGGTGATAAATTTATATATTAATGGCATTGAAGAGGATTAATGGTATAATTTGTGGTGGGAAATAGGAGCTTTTGAGTATCAATAATAATGCTGGAAAAATAGGTAGACCTTCAGGAAAAAATAAATAAATAATTACATAGATTAGAGGTTAGAGTACTGGGTGCTTCACAGTAACAGATTATCACCACAGAACTAAATACTAGTTATCCGAGGAAGTTTCTGAAGAAGAACAGATTCCCAAAAAAGTAACATTAAGAATCAATCTGGTAAAAACTAAAACATAACAGAACTATTTAGTGGATATTTTGTATTATAGATGATAAAGTTTAGGTGATAAATTTATATATTAATGGCATTGACCAGGATTAATGGTACCATTTTGAGGGGGAAATAGGAGCTTTTGAGTATCAATAGTAATGCTGGAAAAATAGGTACACTTTCAGGAAAAAATAAATGAATAATTACAGTGTGGTCCATATAATTCGAATCTGGTTAGCACGAATTTCCGCTTTATTCTAAATTTTCTTGGGTCCCCACATAGGAGGGAAAATATCGGCTAACAATAACCATGCGCACTATTACCTCCAGCTGAGTTTTGCTGCTTCAAAGATATGCACGAATTTGCCAGAAACAAGCAGGTGAGCTTTTTCGCTTCTTACTACCTATTGCTTTTCAAAATCCCACGGAGGAATATCCGATGAGAAAGCAGGTGAATTTTCCTTCTATATATATTTTTTGTATTCAGCTGTGACAAGAATCTTTTTAGTTCCTCTTATAGTGATAGCAAGAAATTCTTAGAATTTGTTGTCACCATCTGTAATTGCCAACTGCTTTAGAAGAGCAGATTTTGTTACACCATCAACACATTTTGAAGAGGTTGTGGAGAGTGAATCTGCTTCATCATTTAAAACTGATTTGGATGTGGACTGTACCTTTGAGGAGTATATGTGCAGCAATAGCCAATTACAGTGCAGCCCTGTGCTGAGCAGTGCAGACATTATAACCTCTCTAGGGGAGATCACTGAAGATGCAGAAGACATGATGATGATGCAGGTGACCTTCTTCCCAATGTTACTTTCCATCAAACTCATTCTGGTTTCTTAAATATGAAAACTTACCTGCTATGCTCTTGTGCAGAGTGGCACTGAACCACCGTATGATCAATTGAAACAATTTGGGACTGAGTTGCTAAAAGTTCGTACTCATTTATTCACAAAAAACATTCATAACTGACTATGCTGTAAATCAATAATATATAAATACTAACATAAAAGTAGTTCAGGAACTTGCCCTTATTTAATAGTATGTGATCCATGCCTACTTCCCTAAACATATACACATTACATATGTAATATAGTGATCTGAACTTAGTTACTGATTATATCTTCTTACCTGTATACAAATCAAGAACACATGAAGCCATAATATATGTGCAGTAACCTGGTATATTGAAAACATGAAACCTGATAATTCAAATTTGTACCATTGATGATGTAATTTTGAATTAAGAGAAATTCTTATAATTAAAATTTTCTGTTAAATCAAATTTTTTCTCTGGATTATTAAATTTGAATTATGTGGACTACACCGTATATATATACATATATATATATACATATATATATACATATATATACATATATATACATATATATACATATATATATACATTTATATATATATATATATATATATATATATATATATATATATATATATATATATATATATGTATATATATATATATATAATATATGTATATATATTATATGTATATATATACATATATATATATACATATATATACATATATATACATATATATACATATATATATACATTTATATATATATATATATATATATATATATATATATATATATATATATATATATATATATATATATATATATATATATATATATATATATATATATATATATTATAAATGTATATATATATGTATATATATGTATATATATGTATATATATGTATATATATATGTATATATATACATATATATATATACATATATATATACATATATATACATATATATACATATATATACATATATATATACATTTATATATATATATATATATATATATATATATATATATATATATATATATATATATATATATATATATATATATATATATATATATATATATATATGTATATATATGTATATATATGTATATATATGTATATATATATGTATATATAATATGTATATATATACATATATATATACATATATATACATATATACATATATATACATATATATACATATATATATACATTTATATATATATATATATATATATATATATATATATATATATATATATATATATATATATATATATATATATATATATATATATATATAAATGTATATATATATGTATATATATGTATATATATGTATATATATGTATATATATAGTATATATATACATATAATATATATACATATATATATCACATATAT
>OZ017788.1:11120771-11202369 GCA_963969325.1 Lycopodina hypogea
CGCCCACAACATTAACAAGAGATCACTGACTGTGGATATTTAGTGCCACTAATTGAAGGACAGGTGACTTGTTTATTGTCATCTCAAGAGTGTGCACTTAGAAGAGGACACAGTCCCATGGGCACCTCACTCCCTCCCCCTCAGTGGAGGCAGCTCCTCCCCTCAATTATATATGCAGCTGGTGGTGTTCACTCATCCCAAATAGAAACTGACTCAGCACAAGTGAGGGTGTGGTTAGGCTCTGACCCTATCTCCCTACAATTACTGTATTACTATAACTAGCCAGACCCTTTACCCTCTGAATCACTAGCGGGTTGAAGGAAAGGGTCTAGTCCAACTCTATACTTGATTTAGTCTGTACTAAATACGACGTTTTGACAGATGATATACACAGACACATAATTAGCATGGGCATCCTCCCACCACTTGTTTGCTTAGAAACATGATCCCTCCTCAAATAAAACTGCTTGCTTTAATATCATTCACGAGGACTTTAAGAAGTTTATGAACTCACACTTAAATTGCATTAGGGGTGCCATAGCTTCGAGATGCACCATACCATAAAATTAGGTAAGGATCATCATTTATAATGCGTTTGCTAATGTAATATTTGGTCATCATTAATACAGTCACCAGAGTTATGTAAGAGTCATCATTTCTACTGCACTTACTAACATTAGGTAATGGTCATCACTTTACTGGACTTGCTAAAGTTTGGTAAGGGTCATCATTTCCACTGCACTTGCTAAAAGTTAGGTAGGGGTCATTATTTCCACTGGACTTGCTAAAGTCAGGTAAGGATCATTATTTCCACTGCACTTACTAAAATTAGGTAAGGATCATTATTTCCACTGCACTTTCTAAAGTTAGGTTGGGCTATCAGAAGTGAGTGCATGCAGTGACCACACTATGTGGAGACAGCGGATAAAGTACACAGCCATATTTAACCACCTCTGCCTCACCTTCATGGATAGACTCATTATCAAGCCAGTGATGCTGAGAACCTTGACCTTTACCTTCTGACCTCTGCGCACAACATCATTTACGTTCCTGACCCGCTCCTCACTCCGTAACGGGGAAATGTGCACCAGACCCTCGGGCTGACCTCTGACCTCTGACCCCTGAGACAAGGACACACGTCCTTAATTCCTTAATTAGACAATAACAACATCATTGTGTGTGCGTGTGTGTATGTATGTGTGTGTGTGTATGCATGTGTTGTGTGTGTGTGTGTGTGTGTGTGTGTGTGTGTGCACACACGCGTGAGTAGTATATACATGAAAACTCAGAGCTATAGCGTTTCACTAAAAGTGGAAATTTTGTATTGGGGCTGTGGGTTCAAGCCCCAACAGGGTCACTTACTCCTCCCTACCCCTATCCCCTCGTCCCCACCATTTTCTATTTTTGTTACTTAGTTGCCTTGCAGTAGCAGCTACTCCTCAGCTGTGCTTGCAGCTGCTACTTATAGACTGTCCATTATTTATCTGCACAATAAGTCGCACGAACAGGAAAACAGAGCAAATGTAAATCATGATTCCCTTCCTAAATAAAGCACACCATCTCACCTCCCAGCTGCACAAAGCAGCCAAAGTTCATGATGCTCGTCACTCTCCCGTCATATATCTTAGAGGCAATTGGTTGTGATGGCTTCTCAAGGCCCCACCGACCTCCTTCCCCTCCTCTCTCATCACTTGCATCA
Source organism: Lycopodina hypogea (assembly GCA_963969325.1). Lineage (NCBI taxonomy): Eukaryota > Metazoa > Porifera > Demospongiae > Poecilosclerida > Cladorhizidae > Lycopodina > Lycopodina hypogea. The sequence goes on from OZ017788.1 coordinate 11,122,471, forward strand.
TGCGCGTGTCTGTGCGGAGAGCCAGACTTGGAACAGCAGCGAGATGTGCACCTTTTCTCTTGCTGCCTGTTGTCACGGTGACAATGATCGTTTCTTTCATCTTGGCGATCCCACTTCCTCTTCCTGGGATGCTCCCAAGACCTGGAACGGGATCTAGACCTAGAATCAGAATGAAATTAGAAAATAATTAAGAAAATAATCTTTACAATAAGTAGAAAAGTACCATTCCTACAAATGGAGACAACAGCCCAACCCCCTCCCCCTCCCCCCTCCCCCCTCCCCCTCCCCCTCCCCGAAAGATATTTTAGCATAGCACCCATCCTATAGACAACCTTTTCCTTAGCTGACAGATTAGTTCAATTTCTTTCTTGCTTGAGCACACAGTCTGAACATGGATTTTTATTACTTAGAGTAGTGAAAAACCCGCCCAATGGTGGGCTGTGGTCACAAAAGTGTCTGCTTTGAAGACATATGCTGTAGACTTTTAAAACAAAGTGAACAGGTTATTTGGTCAAAGTATTTTTAGAAGTACCATTTTTGGCATTTTTAGCCTTACACAAAGAGGAAGAGGTGTGGCCAGATGGGACCCACCCCATGCTATTCACAGTCAAGTTGTGTCTGCATGCCAAGTTTTAGGCCTGTAGGTCCTTTTTTTTGGCCAAAGTATAATTTTTGGCTTTTTTTTTTTAAATACGAAAAGGTGTGCCAGATGACTATACTTGCAACGTTCACCTGGTGACACTAATTCTATATATATATATATATATGGGTTTGTGGGTCTAACTTTATCAGCTCAAGCATGAATCATGGAGGGACAGACTATTCGTACTTTATACAATAAATATTCTAAATGACTCCATTGAGTGGAAGTCCAGTTAAGGTTAGATAATGAGGGAAGTCTCTCCGATGCCTAGTAGTCCAACTCAGAGAGTTAAATCATTGCTGCCATGACACCATGTCTTCCAAGATGGAGGATATATTGAACTCAATGTGATATTGAACTGTATACAATTTATCCTCAAGAATTAGATATTATTGCTTCCTCTAACATAATTATAGTGGGTGTGGTCTTAGTAGGTGTGTTTTGTGGGTGGAGGGTGGGCACTTCAAATGTCCTTGAAATGAATATGTACAGAACGAATCTAAAGCAGTTATTTAAACTTCACTCACACAACAAACAAACAGACCTTTGCTACTAAGTGGAGTACAGACTATTCCAATCTATGCAATGAACAAATCACAGCCCAAGAAGAAGCCCCTCCACCCAAGACAAAATGGAGGGTGTTCAAAAAAATGCTTGATATCACAATGAATATTGGATAAACAACATCTAGTAACCAGTTAGGGATAGCATATTCAGCTCAACTACAAAATGATTTTGAATCCTCCCCCTTACACTGAATTCCACGCCATTTTTCTGTCAAAGCTGCCTTGAATTTCCCGTAGTACTGTGTTTTTCTGCCAGGGCAATCATGTACTCGGCCTAGACTTCGTGGTCGGCCCTAAGGTGGTTCTTCAACTCGGTGCATACTTTTGAGACCAAGGAAAGCTCTTCCAATTTATCCCAATCCATGACATTTCCGTTTAATAGCCTGATTCTTTCTTAGAGGGTAAAGGGTCTGGCTAGGGAGTCCAAATCCATTACACTAAAGGCGGAGCCACTAAATACCTTACCGAAGCATCAATAAGCGAGTTTCCAATGGTTGACCCTTTACCTAAAATCGCTGGCTAGATCCTTTACCTTCTCCAAACTTCCAATGGTAGTTCGTTGAGTTCCTCTGAACTGCCCCTTTTTTAAGATAAAAATTTGGTAAAGGGTACTTTTTTTAAGGTGCCACTAGCAATAACAATAGTTGAATTCAGCTAACTTTCATGCTAACAGGTAAGTTTCCTCGCTACTAGGAGCAATAGCTTTAGCTATAGGCTAACTGTGCTCAGCAGGTTGATAAAATCATTTAGCTAATAATCTCGATATAGTTAGCTAGCTGAACTATAAGTTAATAGTTAGTGTATACTTTCAGTTATATCTAGCTATATTAGTAATCATTTCATAAGCTTCTGCAGGAGCATCAACCTGAGTTAGGTTATAACTAGCTATCTAAGTTACCATTGATGGAAGTTCTTTGTTTTTTAGCAGCCTGTTCTGCATCTTCTGGGGGCATAGTATGTTAGTGCTACTTTGCAATTCAACATCCTAAAAGAATGTTAGTTTTATTCTAGGATGGACAGAAATCATAATTTGTGACAAACTTACACATTTAGTTATTCTTTACTCTTTTTTTGTTACTTTGTTATTGGGGATTTATAAAGGGTGTGTCTTTTGAGAAATGGGTGTGGTTTTGGTTAATTAATAAAATTTAAAAAAATAATAACTACCCCATCTGAAATCCTGAATCTGCCCCCCCCCCCCCCCCCACCCCAACCTACCAGCAATGCATTTTGTGATGTTGGGATGGGGTCCAATCATTGATGTGGTCCACAGCTGTGACCCTTTTTACTTAAATAAATCTTCTGTGCTCCTGCTCTAACATGGGAGCAGGTATGGGATGAATTGCCCCATTTCATAAGTAAATATTATGATGCATCTCTAGTAATTAGTGTCTTTTTGAACTTAATGTGTGATTTATAGATGCAACTTCCTCTAGATGTCTTTTTATATGGGATCAGATTACATGTGAACTAACACATAATAATTACCTATGGCACATATGTCTAGGAACACTTGGAAAGGAGGGGGGGAGGGGGAATCCACATGTATTTGTCAAGAATAGATTTTTAACAAACCGTTTGCTATGGAAACATGGAGGTTTTTTTGTTACAACTAAGTGTGTGGTTACTCATGATTAGGAAAGTTTATTTGTAATCACATTCTTCCTAAGTGTCCTGTGAGCAACCACTAAAAACTTCAGGGTGATTGGTCCTGGCATCTGGGAGGAAACAGCAAACAGACACAGACAGACAGACAGACAGACAGACAGACAGACAGACAGACAGACAGACAGACAGACAGACAGACAGACAATGAGTATTATATGTTCAAAAAAATATTCCAGTGTTGGGATTAGGTAAAGGTCATATAGTGTCTAGTGTGGTAAGATCTGCATATCTGCACAAGTTTAGTAGAGGACCCTGTTCCTATCACTTCCCAGCCTAGGAATAGGGAAAGGGTCGGCTGGAGCACTGAGCGAATTTATCAGCAATGAAAATTTCCAAAAAAGCTTGAGTTTCTTCTGTTTAAAAAAAAAAAAAAAAAAAAAAAAAAAATTTTTTTTTAAATTTCATTTAGCTGATGTGCTCCAAATAGTGGAAGTAATATATTCCCATCATAGTTCTTGCTGCAGACCAAGATAATGTGGAGGTGGGAACTTAATGCTTAATCTAAGATTCTGAGTAATAAGGAATATACCTGGCCAAGGACTCCTAAAAGACCCGTGGAGAATGTTTGAGCGCTATGCCTGGTAAGGATAGAAAATATGTGAGATAATGAAAACTTCACATAGACCTGGTGGAATGCTATGTGTGTTCTCTTTAGGGACAGAGTGGAATGGAGGGAGCATCAAATGAGATACTCCATGCTGACAGTGGAGCAGAACTCATCACCAATCCTTCCAGCACACACCAATGGTGGAGAAGTGTTACTATGCAGCTAAACATGGGAACATTTTATGATGATGAGAGTAAATGTCAAGGACCCAGAACCTTGCCAAATTGGCTGCCCATTACATTTGACATTGTGTGTTAGATGTTCCAGTAGAGTCAGTGTAATTATAGAGGTCAGTTCTAGGATGCTAGGCAGTGGTTCAATAAGGACCAAGGCAGTGTTTGGTGATCTCTATTTCCAGAGCTTACATATATCTTTTGTGGTCATTATGTGACATTTAAAAAGTTGACCTTCTGTTGAATTCAATTTTTAATATAAAAAGTGCTTTTATTTTACTTTAAAGTAAGCCAAAAGCTAGAATTAGGCCTAAACAAATGATGCCAAAGTGTATCAAAGGAGTATAAAAGTATTCACATAGTTTCATACACTGTTATATAGTTACATGCTTAAGGCTGTACAATCTTATTATAAATTTACTTTGTGTGTGTGTTTGTTTATTTATTTAATTCACTTGTGGTGTATGGATTCCTTAAGTTTCCACTAAAATTGGTTATTCTTGGTACCAGTGGCCAAAAAAAAAAGTCTACCCTGTCTTCTTAGCTTGCTTTCAAAGCCATTGAATTCTGGTGAGTAGTGCTGTGATAAAAAAAAAAAAAGGCACCATTGCAAATTCAAATTAAATAGTATAGGCGACATAGAGTACAAACTTTCTCTCATGTCCATGGGGACACTGTAACAGAATATCTTAGGCAATATGTGAGCAGTGTAATCAAAGTTGGGATTGTGCTAGGCCTTGATGGATTATGCTTGAATTTCTTCCTTTTTTTCCCCTTTCATTCTTCTAATATTCACCATGTGTGTGTGTCTTCATTCTACCTATTTTCCTTCACCATATACCTATTATGACAAACACAATTTTTACAGCATTTATTAAAGGCAATTCGAAAATTTTAACATTTACAATTATCTCTAGTTGTGACTCTGGTTAAGTCTGTGTCATAATTTTAGTAAGTGGGTCAGTGTGGATAATCTGTTACTGTGATACACCCAGTACTCTAACCTCTAATCTATATTAAAAAAAAAATTTTTTTTTCCTGAAAGTCTGCCTATTTTTCCTGAAGGTCTACCTATTTTTCCTGCATTATTATTGATACTCAAAAGCTCCTATTTCCCACCACAAATTACATCATTAATCCTCTTCAATGCCATTAATATATAAATTTATCACCTAAACAGTATGTCTATAACACAAAAGATCCACTAAATAGTTCTATTATGTCTTGGTTTTTACCCGATTGATTCTAAATGTTACTTTCTTGGAAATCTATTCTTAGGAAACTTCCTCGGACAACCAGTGCCAAGTTCTGTGGATGAAGTCATGGTTGGGGAGGGGGGCTTTTTTTCCCCTTTTTTTTCTTTTTTTTCTTCTCTCTCTTCTTTTTTCAATGGAAATTCAGTGGATTTGGAAGTCAACTCCAACATTTTAAGTCATTATTAAGTCAAGACGTTAAATCATAAGAGAGGGGGTTTGGGCTGGATGTTGCCAATCTTGTTAGATATCCAACTAATGAACCTTCCAAAGATTCCCATCTTAATATTTAGAAGTGAAAGTCATTTTTAATTCCAGGATAGGGAAAGGGTTAGATATGAGTGACTAAATTTGCACTGAGCGAATTTATCAGCTTCTTTACAAAAAATTGGAGATTCTCGTAAGCCAGACCCTTTACCAAATGCTATACTAGTTCTAGCATACCCTTTGGTAAAGGGTCTGGCTTGCAGCACTACTACTCTGTTACGCTGCAGAGGCAAGGCAGTGGGAAAATTAACGCTTAATCTAGGATTCAGGGAACAGCTGTATCTGACAGCAGACTCCTGGGAGAGCTGTAGAAAGTGTTTGAGGGCTGTACTGTAAGTGTAGCGAATGTGTGTGATTTCAAAACCCTTCACACAGACCTGGTGCAATGCACTGTGTGTTCTCTTTAGTAACAGGATGGAATGTAGGGAGCAGCTAGTGAGATACTCCATGCTGACAGAGGAACAGAATTCATCACCAATCCTTCCAGCACACACCAATGGTAGAGAAGTGTTGATATGCAGCTAAACACCAAATTTTATGATGATGACACACTTCTTTGTTTTATTGTTCATTTCAATTTGTTGATGAATTATTCATTATTTAAAATTAATAATAAATCAGGTAGATCATGTTTAACAAATCAGGCCTTCAAAGCTGGATGTCCCTTATTTTGATCCAGTGTCACACTATGAAGCTTCAGCCGCTTTGCTTGCTAGGCCCACCTTCAAAATTGTTTTTAGTGAGGGCATATCTAATATGATGACATGTTTTAAGTTTGAAACCTTCCCCCCCCCCTTCCCTCCTCCCCTCTTTTAACTGCACTAGTGATTTTTAGGTTTGCCTCCAGGCCTCTTATAGTTACTAACTTGTTCAGTTTACTGTGTATTTTATGTTGGAGGGTGAGTGGTTAGTGGGCCATCATGATGAAACCAACAGCTGGCTATAGGAAGGAATAGACAGCATATCTATCAAAAGTCAGTGTTGCATTCCTGTGCATTTAATTGATAAAATATTAGTATAAAATTTTTTTGGGGTTTATATGGATCCAACATTCATGTTTTTTTTTTTTTTTTTTTTTTTTTTTTTTTTTTTAATTTGATAATTTTTTACAATAGGAAAATAACAGCAATACAACTTCACAGGCCACAAGAAGGTCAAATGTAGACCCTTATAATGGGTACTATTCTAGTGTGTACATTAGGTAATCTTTAAGTATGTGGCCTTAGTATTGTCATTTTGTTACTCATTTCAAACTCAATACAATGAGTAATGTAATTAGTTTTGACTTCCATTCACTAGCAGTACATTGTTGTGTGAACTACTTCATTACTGGTCAGTTTACCAGCTGCTGTGTGAGTGCAGAGGTCAACTTGTACCCACTGCACACTTGGCTGGTTAATCTAGTGTGTCCATCAAAGGATGCTTTGAATAGGACTCTTGTGACCAAGGTATTTTGAATACAATTTTATATTAAAATATGTGTAGTACTCTTAAGCTTCTAAGCATGTCATTGGAAAGCTTATGAAATATGCTACCATTTGATAGTGACATTACCTATAGAGCTATGTGCACCAAGTGTTCCGGTCCAACCATATAAATTCATAACTTTGAAGATATTGACCACAGCTAGGACTAGCTATCATGCAGCCCAGGAGTACCTGGGCAGGCTAGGGATAGATTTGAAGCACTACTACTTTTAATACAGTTGTAGCTTACCGTAGTACCCTAGGGGTGTTAGAGAGTATACATGATCCAAGACAAGCTGTCACAAACCTGTGGGTACTTAGACTATTCAAAGTGGACTTTGTGGTGGAGGAATTCTTATGAACTATTTTAAAAAGAAAAGGAATGGGGTGGTGGGTAGAGAAAGGGAAAAGAAACAAAGGGAAAAAAATTAAACAATCAGAGAGAATTGAACCACTGATCCTGAGTTTGACAAACCAGGCCATAATTTTGGTAGGCTTTTTTTTTTCATGGAGAATTTGAATTTCTTTTTTTTTTTACTCTATCAGGGGTACTACTTTCAGACTAAATCTCTGGCCTATTATGTCGCAATGTTTATGTACATGTGTTTTGTTTGTTTTTTTTAAATGGCATTCAAATTGATCCAAAATAGTGAGTGAGTTAGGAAAAGGTAGATAGACACACACACACACACACACACACACACACACACACACACACACACACACACACACACACACACACAGAAAATACCTGAAGTCCTCCCTCCTACGATAACCTCCAATTGCCTGTTGGGGTTAAGTTCAAGGCACTACCTTTTATCCTGCTGTTTAAAACATGATTTATGGAGACCAGTGCCAGTCGAGCATCCACTCCCTTACATACATACATAGCTAAATCTTTAGCTTCAAAATGATGTAGTGTTCATCACCAAAAATGAAAGTTTTATTTCCAATTTTCAAGTAAATGATGTGTTTTTTTAACTAGCAGACAAATTTGTGAAGAGCAATGGAAGACTGTGACAGTGGCCACCATACAAGAGCACTTGAAATAGAAACAATCCCAAAACAAACAATCAAATAGAGATTCTGTAATAAAGATTTCAAGGCATGGAAGAAGAAAAAAGTACCAGGCAGTCAATTGCCACTCTGGCTGTGACTTACACCAAACAGGACAAGGCAGTAGAGGAAGCAAGTGAAGTAGTTAAACCCTAGAAGTTGGTGGAGAAAGAGGCTGGTGTCAAGTAGACTGGTGTCATGGACCCAATATTTGACTCGGACAAGGTGGATGAGGAATACTTGTGGATGACCAACTCCTACAACAGAGGGGAATTCATAGCACCCACTCAGTTGGCTGACGGCCTGACAGTTGAAGTGAGCGAGGTGTGGAGACACATGTTTCTGCCCCTGATAGGAGGGCAAGGTTCCTTGTCTGTGATGGTGCTCTGGAGATCTTCCAAGGAGTTGTAATAAAGTTTATTCGTGATTACTTGCGAAGCCAGAATTCATCACATTCAGCATTGTTCAGCAATTTTGGGACATTGAGCCCCAATATCTATGGATGCTATATTTAATATATGTGCAAATATATTGGACATTGAGCCCCAATATCTGTGGATGCTATATTTACTATATGTGCAAATATATTGGACATTGAGCCCCAATATCTGTGGATGCTATATTTACTATATGTGCAAATATATTGGACATTGAGCCCCAATATCTGTGGATGCTATATTTACTATATGTGCAAATATATTGGACATTGAGCCCCAATATCTGTGGATGCTATATTTACTATATGTGCAAATATATTGGACATTGAGCCCCAATATCTGTGGATGCTATATTCACTATATGTGCAAATATATTGGACATTGAGCCCCAATATCTGTGGATGCTATATTTACTATATGTGCAAATATATTGGACATTGAGCCCCAATATCTGTGGATGCTATATTTACTATATGTGCAAATATATTGGACATTGAGCCCCAATATCTGTGGATGCTATATTTACTATATGTGCAAATATATTGGACATTGAGCCCCAATATCTGTGGATGCTATATTTACTATATGTGCAAATATATTGGACATTGAGCCCCAATATCTGTGGATGCTATATTCACTATATGTGCAAATATATTGGACATTGAGCCCCAATATCTGTGGATGCTATATTTACTATATGTGCAAATATATTGGACATTGAGCCCCAATATCTGTGGATGCTATATTCACTATATGTGCAAATATATTGGACATTGAGCCCCAATATCTGTGGATGCTATATTTACTATATGTGCAAATATATTGGACATTGAGCCCCAATATCTGTGGATGCTATATTTACTATATGTGCAAATATATTGGACATTGAGCCCCAATATCTGTGGATGCTATATTTACTATATGTGCAAATATATTAATAAAAACAAGAAGAAGAAAAAGAAATTAAAAAACATTTTTTTTTTTTTTTTTTTTTTTTTTTTGACTGATAACATATTTTCGGCCATATACAGCAAAGCCCACTTGGGCAGTGTTGAGTCAATTAGTTTTAGTAGTCTGTGCATAGGCATTGGTAACTAATTGGCCAGATAACATCATTCACCTTGAGTGGGGGGGTGTGGCCCACAAATGCACTACTCTATTTTGGGTTTTAAAAATATAATTTTTTTTGGCTTATGTCCTAGCTCAACATCTGTACTGGTTGTCTTTCAAATATGAGCAGATGTGGATGATCTAGTGTCAAGATATGGAGGACCTTATCCATGCACTCCATGCCATGGAGGCTTGAGGACATAAACAACTTTATAGTGTTCCCAATCATGTGGAGATCTGGTTTAGGAATGTTTGTATCTTGGTTACAATTTTAGGTGTAGTGTTACATTATGTATCACCTTGTAGCCCTTTCTTTACTCTACTCACAATTATGAACTGCTACAAATATTGTTCTTTGATGTTGTACAATTAATGAGACTAGTATATCCTGTAGACTGCAGTAACCTTGCTATGTTGTGGTTAGGGGACTAGTATAAACTGCAGGTGCCTATTTTTAAAAGTAGAGATCTATGTTTTTAAATAGACACCTAGCCAGTGACCACACACTAGGTTGCTGCAGGATGTGCTGGAAATAGTGCAAGTATCATGTGTGTGCGTGCATGCTGTGCAGGCTAAACTACTATAAGCAATACTTTGTAGTTATAATAATCTCATCATGCAGCAATTCAACTTTATGTGTTCATTGATTTAACAGTTGAAATTGACATAGAGTTGGTGGCATCAGAGAAATGAGTGTGGGGAGCGGTTTCTTTTGGTATTCCTTCTCTCTTTGACAATCACTATCAGAGTATGGTTTCAGTTGAATTTGTGTCATTGTAAAATCCAAGTGTAATTTTATTCAAACCGGGAGTGATTCTTTTATAGCCTTAAACTCCCACAGCTCTACTGTAGCCAGTGAGGTCCCTGATCAGCTGCTCCTGCAGCAAGCAACCAATGGCAGCAGTTGCCCTGAGGGAGACATTAGGGAAATACCCGCAAATATCAGCAGTTTCAAAGAGGCTATGAACAATGTGAGCAAGTGTGCTGTGACCAGTGGGTTGCTTACAGTACCAACAGTTTCCTTTAGACTAGTACAAAGGTTTCAAATAGAATGCACCATCTGGCCTATCACTGAGGCAATGAGCATTGCACATCTTGTACAGTCCAAGGTAGGATTAGCTAAACTGACATGATGTGTCACAGGTTTGCTTGTCTTCCTTCTTATGGTGAAGCAAGCCACCTGAAGGTCCCATTGCTCTCCTTAAAGGTATCTTCACAATAAGTGATATGTTCATGATAGCCCAGAGGAATGGTGGCGATGGGAGACATGGAGAAATATTTTGTTCAAAGTTCAGTGGAAAGAATTTCTTATAGAGAGTTTTGTCAGAGAGAACAATTCAAAGGATCAAAATTCAGTTCGCCAGTTTAATTCTGTAGCGTGAGTTTGGAACAGGATGAGGTGAACCTTCAGTGGCCACTGGCCAGGCAGTTTGTGAGAGGAAGTATCACTTTCTTTGAAACCTCATGCATTCTCCATCTCAATGTCTAACCTACACACACACACAGCAGAATTTGTTCAAGTTGTGAGTCACTTGTAAGCATTCATGTGTGAGTCACACAGACCAGACCAATATGACTAGTGGTACACTTGAATGGTGTGTGGCTAATCTCTCCACTTATTGCATCCTCTGACAGCTGCTCTAGTGGCACCACAAATGGGAAATGTCTGGTGGACTGCAGCCATTAGTGGTGAAGTTTGTGGATGCCTCTGGTCAGTCAGTCAGCCGGTTGGTCAGTCAGTAGGTGGTTGGTCAGTCGGTTGGTTGGTCGGTCCGTCCGTCCGTCCGTCCGTCAGTCAGTCAGTCAGTCAGTCAGTCAGTCAGTCAGTCAGTCAGTCAGTCAGTCAGTCAGTCAGTCAGTCAGTCAGTCAGTCAGTCAGTCAGTCAGTTGGTGTTGCAGGGCAACTACTGCTGTACTTGCTCTATATATAATCAATCATGAGGCTTGTCACTGGAGAGCATTTAAAACAAGTTGTCCTTTGGTACCAACATTATGGGTAGGTGAATACACAACAACAAAGTTATGGTAGGTTCAATGTATCTCATGAATAATTCATAAATTGTTGGTTACATCCTCTCGAACCATAAGTAAGTAAGTTTGTTTATAATACTGTTAGAACTACTATATTTGCAGTATTGTATTGAATTCATTGTAGTCTATAATGGAATATAGTAATTAATTAGTCCTTGTTGATAAGGAAATGTAAGGTATCTTATACGTAATGGGAGATATCTGTCTCTATGTTTGTACCATCTACCTGGCCAAACATATGACAGACTTCTTTGAAAATTGCCATGAGCATATCTACTCCCACTGATTGAGCTATAAACCTACTTTGCAACCAATTCTTTAGGGATAAAATACATTTAGCTAACACAAATAATTTATTGAGGCAGCTTGGAAGCAGGCATGAGCAAAAAAAAAAAAAAATGTTCCCAGATATGGCCACTTCTGAGTTATGGGCAGTGCCTGGTTCCAAGCTGCCCTGATAAATTATTTGAGTTAAATTAATTAATTTTATCCCTACGGAAGTGGTTGTATAGTAGGTTAATAGCTTAAGCAGTGGGAGTTGATACTTCCCTGTCAGTGGCTTGAGTTTTTATATTTTAATTGCCTGTCCATAAAATTAAAATATTAAAAAACACACACACCCAAACTTCTGAAAACACAAAATTGGATGAAAAAAATTCCACAACTGCAACAATTCCTGTAGTGCAGGTGCAAGGTAAGACATAACTGCTGGTGTAAATAGCATTTTCAAGGGGTAAGAATCTCAGCAATCACTCCAGAGTTGAGAGTGTCTGATATAGCCGGACCATTTATCAAATTCTACGCTACCATTGTAGCATTAGATAGTTCTTTTTAATAGTTTATGAATCAGCTGTCCTCTCTTTTTTTGGTATTTTTTATCCCCTTTAGTTTCGTAAAGTTTAGTTACTTTTATTTCACTTTAAATTACCTTTCAAGGACTATTTTTACACGTCAGTGATTGATCTCTATAGGATTCATCTTGCTGTTGGTGACCATCATCACAAGGAGGATACTAATAGAATATCATAGAGCCACCAAGCTGATGGTTTGCAGTTCAGATTCCCAACCAGATTTATTTTTAAATTTGTTAATTTTTATTTTTTAAATTTCTTTTCTGTTCTTAATTTCAGATATATTTTTTCCTGTCACTAATTTATTTTTCTTTTCTTTTTATCCATGACTTTCCAAAAAGGGGATCTGGACCCACTGGATGCACTGAACCCTGACCCCCTGCATGATCTTGATGGAGGTTAGATGGACATCAAGGTAGACTATTATCTAGTGACATGACCAACAGGGTCACAGGAAACCATTGCCACATAGAAGTGCACTTTTAGGGGTTTCATTTTATTATTCTTCTCTACTTCATTATCTGACAACCAGTAATAATGTATAAAGGAAGCTCAGTACTCTATTACTTGTGGTCTCACTCCTCCAAATATGACAATGAGGGGAAGTTGTGGGCGTGGCTGGAAATCTACCTCCTGGTCTAGCCAACCAAACCTCACCTTCCCTCCCTCCCCCTCCAACTGTTTCAATGTGGTCTCCCTCTGTTGAAGACAAAATACCAGCCACAAAGCATGTTGCATTAGGCCATCCTTTGCACTAGGAAAGACAGCGGACAATAAGGGAGGGATAATATATTACATATGCTTTGCTCTCTAGTATGAATAAATATTAATATTAATCTACATATATATATAGATTAGAAAACCTATGTAACTATGTAATTATGTTCGTCCATTTCTCAAAATCCCTCTGTTAGATTTTGACCAAACTTTTAGGGATGGAGGAGACCCACGGGGAGATGGTTTTATGCCAGGTGGCATGTCTGGGAAAAAACAGAATTTGTCTGTCTGTTTGTCTGTCGGTCTGTTTGTATGTTTGCACCATCATTCCGGCCAAACTCAGCATGATGATAGGTTTTGACCTAACTTAAAACATGGGCTAAAAATTTTGCAAAATGGTTACCATGGTAACAAGAAAAAGCCAAAAATGGTAGGATTTTAGCCTATATTGGCCGGGCAACGCCGGGTATATGCTGCTAGTAATCTAATAATTATAACAGTAATGTTCCTTACAATGCCCTGCCTTCCTCATTGCATGGCAGAGACAAGCAACTGAAGATGTGCAGAGTGTGGATAAAAGTGTGGATGAAAGCCAAGCCCATCAAGCCAATGGCTGATACTACCACCATTTTTCTCCCCAACCAACACCTCCTCTTCTCCCCACCTTCTACACTCTCCCCGCCATTGTGTCCCTCACCTCCTCCTCTTCCACTGCCTCCTTACCTTCCACTGCCTCCTCCTCTCCTTCATCATCCTTCAACAAGTGTAGCCCAAAATCTTCCTGGGCATTGTAGCCAGCTACATTAGAGGAATTGTGGACGCACTGGAAAACATATTCTATTTTTATATACATATAGTGTTATATCTTTGTTTTTTCTAATTATGAAATGATACGTTAATGAAGGTTAAAAAAATATGTAGTCACAATCATACTTGTGAGATTTCCTGAAAGTGGAACATTTTCGAACAAGATAATATTGAACAATAGCTGAAGTCTCTCAGTATGAAGTCCACAGTCATCAATTCACCATTCTGTTATGTGTGTGTGTGTATATATATATATATATGGCTTGGATTACCCTAGGGAAATATAAGGGAAAAGGACTCACAAGATAGCCAGTCAAATAAACCTTTACCCTACACAAAAAAAAAAAAAAAAAAAAAAAACATGATAGACCCATTCCTTCTCCATCCAACAACCTTCTGCTTTTAAAAAAGAGTGTACTCATTAGTTCCCCAGAATACACCATGTACGCACGCATGCAGGCACGCACACAATGCTTTCTTCTTTTTTTTTTAGAGAGAGAGAGAGAGTCTGTGGTATCTGATAAACCCCCCACAACCACAACACAACTGCTGGTCCAGACTGTGATCTGGAGAGAGGAGAACAACTGACACCTCTAGTCAAGTGTAGTCATGTTGGGAGGGAAGAGTGAGTAAGGCTTTCCTTCAAAGTGGACTGAGAGCATCATATCACTTTGACTAACACAGTTGTTACTGTAGTGTGTGTACATGTACATTGTGACCAACACACTGTGTATGAGGTGTCTCTTGTCATTGATACACCGCTTGTGTAGTAATTAGATTAGTGCTTCCTTCCAGCTGGTGTGAATGTGTACTGCTAATAATTCAACTAATAAACTAGTCCATGTATGTACGTATTTGGTGGTGCAAGTGAATTTCTCTGGGAAGCAACCAAAGGCAATGGAAGTATGTATGTGGTGGATACAACCAGAGAGAGGGCAGAGTATAGCGTGATAGGGCGATATGTAGTAGTCCCTGTAAGTGTATTGCAATAACAGTTATTAAAATGATAGGCAATAAAAAAAATTTAATACTAAAAACCGTTTTCCCTGATATCTCCAACAGGAAGACTCCTTTAATCCATCACTGTGGTTATTATTAACAAAACCAGTGGTAATAATGTGATGATTAAACCAGTGGCCCAATATGAACATTGCAGTATTATTAGCTGGTAGACAGGCCCATTGCTCAGGAAATAACATGATCACAGGAAGAGTTGTGACCAGGTGTGACCCAGTCATTTTCCTACCAGAGTCAGAGTTGTGTTAGCATACCTGAGTGCCTGATTATGTTATCATGGGAAAATAAACTAAATAAATTACTCTCTGGCAAACTTAATAGGAGTGTAAGGATGTCTTGTTCTAAACTTTCATTAAGGCAGTGAGTGATTTAGTGATATTGCATTAGGCACATAATGATTGATCCATTCTTTCCTTCTTTCAAGTGTTTCCATTGAGAATGATCTTTTCTCCTTTTCTTTGGTGCTAAGGAACCTTCTTTTTTTTTCATTTTCTTTTTTTTTTCATTTTATTTATTTTCTTATTTTCTTAATAAATGAATGTGTCTTTCTTTTCTTTTTTTTAATTATTATCACTGGTACAGCAACAAAAAAAAATTTTTTTTAATTTATTTCTTTATAGTTTGGTGATGTGGAATTTAGGTTCATCTAAAGACCACTCCTTGGATTCTTGAAGTAAAAAAGCCGAACCAATCCTAAAGGTTTGGTCAGGATCAACACAATGAGTTATTTTTATAAGACTAGCAGACTTATCCATAACAAACCAAATAGAAAAAAATCTGGCGGCATTAATAATATTCACTCAAAACTTCCCACACTATCATCTTGCACCTGCATGCTCAGAGTCTTCCAGGAAATACCACAGCATGGCATACCAACCTATTAAAATTTAACCTTTAGCCGAGTAGAACCACTTCCATACTGCCATGGTGAATTGTTTTGTGCTCATGTGCACCTTGACAAAGTAACCTATGCACAAGATATATACCACCACGACTACACACCACTAGCTGCTACTGAAATTAAAAATACTTGGGCTAGGTCTAAAAAGTAAAAATAAATTGGACTACTTGGTTAAGTTATCGAATTGCTCTAGATGAAAATGTATTGTAAACAAGGGGAAACTGTGCTCTACAGACTGGAGGTTTTCCAATGTACTTACAAAATTGTCTAATTTGCTTGTTATATAATGAAGAAATTTATTCTATTATTATATGTTTATTATTTTTTATAGATTATAATAGTGGGATGTGATTATATATATATATATATAATCTATTTGAAAAAGAAAAAAACACAACAACAAAAGGAGATGAAAAAAAGATGGTGAAATAGAAAAATAAAGGGACTGAAATCTAATCCAAATGAACAAACTTCAAGTTTGGAAGACCTGTGCCTTAATCATTTGGCGATGGTTTGGTAGGATTTAAAAATTTTTTTTTTATTTATTTATTTATTTTTATGGGGGTAACATTTGAATTCATTTTCTATATCTCATGGACATTCCCCAACAACATGAAACTCGATTTATGCACTCCTTAAATAGACTGAAATTGATGTGGTGATTCTTATTTCTGTTTTTTTTTTTTTTTTTTTTTTTTTTTTTTTTTGGGGGGGGGGGGGGGGGGGGCTAGGGCTTAAGGACAGACAGCCACTTGCAAACTATGTAGGGGAGATATGAAATGGAATATGCAATGCCTCTAAATTTAGGAAATAGCTAATATATAGCTACATGCTGTTTATTTATTTACAATTTTTAATGAAAAAGGTTGTAGTATAAATTTGAGATTGTTAGAAGTGGCAAACAAAATCATTTTTAACTTTTAGATAGACCATTCCATGCATTTAAAATTTTAAAAATAGCTAATAGGTACATTAAACAAAAAATTATAAAAAATTTTAAAAAGAAGTAAATATTAAAATTGAATTTTTTTAAATTGCAAGAAGTATCAAAACTGTTGAAATCATTTTTTGGCTGATTATTTGGTGGGTGTAGAGAACTCAAAACACCTGGACTTGTTCTTGTCATAATATGCCCACAAAAAATTAATTAGGAGAGTAGGCATTTCTGAATGTTAAACACCTTGGATTTGTTAGCACTGGGTACCCAATGAAAGCACTTTGAAAGACTCTGGGTGGAATCTGTGCAAAGTATTTATAACAATCATGTACTGAGGTAACTACAACAAAGTGTATTGATGCAGTGGAAAAGAATACTAATGCTGTTACATAAAGCAATCCAAAAGAAAACAAGCCATTCGTTTTCACCAATTTATTGCGCGGTATCAGCATCAATTTATAATCAGGGCGTGCCATTCTGCATAACGGATGCTGTCCCTGAACCTTATAATCCTTGCCCGTAGTACAACAGCTCCACTCCGAATGTATTATGGTGACTTGAGAGATCATTGCAGTTTACGTGGGGTGGACTTGGTGGTCCATTCCTTCGGACGCCTGGGCTAAAACAACAAGATAAAGCGTGAGTTAATATTGCTTAAAAGTTATCTGACAGGCTTCTGCGTTCTGAGCAATTTTGCTTTAGGTGTACAGCTAGTTAACACTCCACTAGCTAAACGAAAAGAAAGAAAATGCTCAAGCATGTGGTCAGTAAGTGTAGCTTCAGATAAGCAACTATTTTTAAAATGACTTTAATTTAGCAAAATATTGCTATAAATGTTGTATCTAGCTAGTGGAGTAGCAAGCGCAAAGCTCCTAGTAAATTTTTGTTAAAATTTACTATCTAGATGGGTATGCCTGGCAGATGTCAACATGAAACATTTCCTGATTAAATATCTAAATCTTGCTACACTAGCTATTAGAAAAATGAAATTATGAAAGATTCAGTTTAGTGAGTTCTAGGTGAATCTGTTGAAGGTTTTTGAAGTCAATGGACATAGTGAGAAGGAAATAAGGAGTTGATTCAAATAACAGTGGCTATAGGTTGGCAGCTGTTGATTTTTTTTTTAGAAAGGCCAGAATGTTTTGGAAGCATTTCCTAATGATAACTGGTGGATTACCAACAATCAGTTGAGACCTTACTTGCCCTGTTTGTTGTTGTTATTGTTGTTGTTTTATTTTTAGACATGGTGTGCTGCTGAACAATTTTGATTCATTGATTTGCATAGTGTTTGACTAATCTCGCACCAGACCCTTTACCTACCCCACTCTACTGTCCAGCAATGTACAGTAGGTAAAGGGTCTGGGTGAAAGATTACTGTTTAAGTGTGTGCATTAGATGGAAAAGAACAAAATTATATATTTTCTTACCTAACCAGAACTACGGATATACCTCTTGGATCTAACTGGCCTTATCTTTCTGACTGGTGGTGACTGATGATTTTGGAACTCTCTTGGGTTATTTTTTGTGTGGTTGGATCCTATCTTACTATAACTCATGTAGTGTCTCTGTTTGTCTGTCTGTCTATCTGTCTGTCTCTCTGTCTGTCTGTCTGTCTGTCTGTCTGTCTGTCTGTCTGTCTGTCTGTCTATCCTGTCATAACACATCTCCCAGACACCTGGACCAACAGTACTGAGATTTTCAGAGGTTACTCACAGGCTCAATGGCCTAGTATGTGGAGAGTTAGGCTAGAGCTAGGGCTCATGAGTAACTCCAAGGTTGTGTTTACAAACTGCACTGTAATCTGATCTCACACTAATTTTTAAAAAACCTAAGTGAGTTTAAAAGGTTGCTAATCACTAGAGATGTGTCAACAGCTCTGTCTTCCTACTACAGCACATTCCTCTCATGCATAGAAGGGGATTTAATAGAATGTTCTCCATGTTGACTGTTCTTGCATTACAAACAGATATATCAAGCAAATTGAACCAGTTTGTGACCACAGGAGGCCAAAGTTCTAATGATAACACGCCCATAAGGCAGGTTTTTCACTTGTAGTAACAATGAACTAAATTAGCAAACAAAGTAACCTGTTAGAGCAGCCTATGTATCTCTACGATGAAAGCTGTTCTCAGTCAGTGATTAGTGTCATTTTGAACTCACTTGGGTTATTATAGTTTTGTGTGTGATCAGATTTCATGTGTGGTTTGTTAAACAACTTTGTGGTCACACATGAATGCAGGAAGTTCACACAAGCATGTGAAAATCCATTTTTTTAAATTTTGTTTTATTTTGTTGTTGTTTTTTTGGCAAGTCTGAGGCCTCCTGACCCCCCCCCCCCCCCTCCCCGTGTAGGTCAAGTTAAATGAGCATGCCCAGTTTTGAGATTCCTAGGTCCAATGGTTTGGCAGGCAATTAGCCACATACACTGGTACAACAGAAATATTACAACTGTGGGTTTATATTATACACATTTCTTTTTTTTTTGAATGTTTATGTTCTGTATGTTTCTTGGTTACAGGATGAACTAGGAGGTCATGGCTGAGTCAGAAGTGGTGTCCAAAGTACTAAAAGCATGCAGCGATAAGGTAGAACTTTTCATCCAGCTGAACATTGAAGAAGTTGCTTCTTTCTTGTTCAAAAAAGATGTTCTCTCTCAACCTGAATACCATGATGTTACCAACCCTCAATCAATGTGTCGAAAAGATCAAAATGCTAAAAAGATATTTCAGAAGTTGTCAATGGTAGCGCAGCTGGATGGAGATGTCTACAAAATATTTGTGCAGTTTCTCAGATCGAAAGCCACTGTAACCTATGCAGCAATAGTGAACGTTTTGGATGCAGAATATAAACAACACTCTGGAGCAGCTGCTAATATACTCGAGTTAGACCCAAGTCCTCAAGAGGCACAGAAGAAAGGTACAATGCCATGAATATGGACATTAATTAGTGCACTGTCTGTTGGTCTGCCTTTTGCATGATCTATACTAGGCAGGTTTAAAATTAAAAAAAAAAAAAATATATATATATATATATATATATATACTAGCAGCATATACCCGACGTTGCCTTGCCAATGTCAACATGAAATATTATAGAAGCCACACAAATTTCGACCTGGTTGGTCCTTTAATTAGCTTTTGGCAGCCAAAACAACTTCTTTTAGGTGTGGCTAATATCAATCCGCACACATTGCCACACCTGCATGTAGTTAGTAATGCTCACCCTGTTACTTGGAATTCATATGCCAAATTTCAGCAGTATTGGTCCATAAATGAGTTTTTCGCAGGTATGATGTCCTATGGGTGTGGCAATGACCAGACCACACCCATTGACACGCAAATGTAATAAATAATGCTCACCCTATTGCTTGGAAAGCTTATTCCAATTTTCAGTATTGTTTGTCCTTTGATTAGCTTTTAATAGCTGAAACAACTTGCAGTGCTTGTGGCTATGGTTAATAATGTTTTTTCTGGTACTTGGAGACCATACGCCAATTTTTTGCCTAATTGGTCTCTGGTTAACTTTTCTCGGCCAAAATAACTTCCTGTGGGTGTGGCCAATTGCCTTGCCCATATGTGTTTTATAACGCTCACCCTGGTTCTTGGAGAGCACATGCCAAATTTTGCCATTTTGGTCTAAATATTTCACTGTGAGGCCTAGACGCACATTCATGCAAATTTACATACATACTATATATTAAAATGTGTTATTGGATCTAACTCCTAAGGTCCAAGCGTTATTCAGAAAAAAATTTTTGGCAATATTTCATTTTACACGCCAATGGAAAGAGGTGTAGCCAGGAGGGATTCAGCCTATGTTATTCCCAAAGTCAAGTTGTGTATGTGTACCATGCTCCTTTTTTTTTCCATCCTTAATTTCTTCTGATCTTACTTAGGGATCAAAAATATAAATATGATTAGAGAATAACGAATTTAAAGGACCCATCGGGTACATAATTGTGGATTGGCATGGAATCAGTGCATCTTAGTGTGCTGAGCTTGCCTGTCAGGTTTAGCAGCAATCTGAGCAATATTCAGGTGTGAACAAACAGCTTTACTCCTATACATGTACTACTTCATGTCTATATATATATATATATATATATATATACGTGGAAGTGTTGTTTGGTGAGTTGTGCTTAGAGTTCAGCATTATTGCTTCCAGAATATTCTATGTTGTAGCAATCCCATGAGCAGTAATTTTCTCTTCAGGAATAAGCATGATTTATAATTCAGAGACATATTTGTCACCCAGAAAGAGAGTACAGCAGATTGGCAGTTTGAGTGGAGGCATGCGTATAGACTGTCATAGTCTCTAATGATACCAATATGTTAGCCATTCTGCTGCACTACATGTCTTACTCCCTTTTGTGGCTTTGAAGGAGCTTTGGCAACAGTTGAGAACAGTACAGAAATGGTGGATGTGGCCCCTTCACCAAGCTGTTGTCAGTGAGGCTGTCTCTTGTAGAAGTTGCCACTTAAACGAACATCTTGACTGGGAATGACTGCATGCGTAAACTTGCCTCTAAGCATGCAGCAATGGAGTGTGAGCCTGTTGAATGCCTCATGAACTTGGGGGGGGGGGGGGGGGGGGGGGTGGTGGCAATATGTCTGAGCAAGATAAAGCTTTGGTGGAGCATTTTTAGTGCAGATGTGGGGAGGTATGAAGTCAAAGACAAATTCATTTAAAGTTTGATCAGCTCAGGCTGAAAATCTACACCACCATGACTCAAGGCTTTGTTGTTCATTTGTTGTTTTTTATTATTATTTATAATGCACTTATGTGTATTTCTTACACAGGTGAGGAGAGTGAAGCAGAGAAATTAAAGCACTCGGAAATTGTGACTTGGCCTCCATCTGCTAGTAAGTTCCTTAAGTAATGCTTCGTAAGTTATGCTAATATGCAAGGTAAGTACGGTTCACTTCTATACACTTACATACTTCAAACAAGTCTTTTTCTCTATACTCACTCCAACTAGTTCAGCCATCTGGTGCAAATATCTCTCCTCCACCTCATGCACCAATAGACCATCCATCTGATGCCAGTATCAGCCCTCCATTTATCACATGCATTGGTCATACAGTACCTGCTACTCTCACTTTTACTGAACTTAAGTTGGGCAAGGTTCACAGAAAATATCTGAAAAACTAAAGAAGGGACCCAATAAGGTGATATATCATAAGATCCTTGAACAACTCAACAGTTTTCTCAGTGATCCCAATACAAATATTGATTATCTAAATTAGATAAAAGTAAGCTCAATTAGGACCTCGACTATATATGAAGATGAACACATAATAGCCAGTAACAACTCCTTGTCTATCTATGATTCACAATATCAGTGTATGTAGATTCATTTGTGATGTTATGAATGTCACTTCTCCACTGTAAGTAAGAGATTTCAACAAGTTTTGGTATTCGGAAGCATTGCGCCTGAAATCATTGCACTTGAAACATCTGGGTCCTTTAAAACGGGTGGAATTTTGGGGACCTTTTCCGTGCTTGCACTATGAATTGGAAATTCCTTCAAGGACCACTTCTGTTGTTGCTTGTTATGAATGTCACTTCTCCACTGTAAGTAAGAGATTTCAACAAGTTTTGGTATTCGGAAGCATTGCGCCTGAAATCATTGCACTTGAAACATCTGGGTCCTTTAAAACGGGTGGAATTTTGGGGACCTTTTCCGTGCTTGCACTATGAATTGGAAATTCCTTCAAGGACCACTTCTGTTGTTGCTTGTTTCATTGGTTGCCATATTTGTGCTGATCTAAGGCTGTTTTAGTTGATCCTCTCATCTCCTTTGTCGGGGATGTGGGAAATATATAGCTCATAATTCTGTCATGGCTCCATCCCCTGGTCATCATAGATTTGTCTACCAACTGAGCAGCTTGACCAGGCCTGGCAATATTTATATCATGGCATACTTGGCTACCAAATCTGCAACACTATCAATTGATTCACATCTTCCAACCACTTTGGGTTAGTCCATTAAATCCTTCATCCATATGAGCTCAATAAGAATTCTAATTGATCTGATAGTATGCATGCAAGGCCTTCTTGAACATGTCACAATCTCATCCCATCGTCTGTGGTGATGCACACTACTGCTTCAGGATTCAGAATTGGATTAGATGTTTTGTCCATTGTGCCCTATGTACCTCATGATAATCCATATGCACCTTGAGAGTGATGGAATATGATTCAACACTCACTGCTACCACCAACATTCTGAATTTGACAAATTGACTTTGACATCAACGCTGGCTCTGTACAAAGGATTATCATCTTCATGTGGACCCTGTGAATTGGATGGGGTTTTTTTCTATCGTCGTTCACATAGAATCTATTCATTTCTCCTTGCCTCATTCTCTGCCATCCTAGATTTCTGGTGTACCTCATGCTGGGTTATCATCAGCTCCAACAGTGTTTGCATTATTTTCTGCTGCTCTACCCATGGACTGGCTTATAACGTAGTCATGCCTACATCCATTCCATGCTCCATTTCATCTGGACCACCTTGATTGACAGCCTACTCTGCACCCTTCCTCATTAATCTGTGCCACAGACATATTATTCTGTTGCTGTCATGTTTGCACTAGACACACACTCTGCGCCTTTTCACTTTCTAGGTATTTATACTCTTTAGTCTGTATCAAATGGATTAGCACTTCTTCATTGTCACTCTAAAAACAAAATGACGTTTTGTTATTACTTGAACTTTCTTCTCCAAACATATAATGTTCTTAATTATTGATGTCCTTAATTATAGACGAAAGAAGATAAGCTTGACCAATCCTTTGTTCTGCTAAAGAGTAACATTGGTCTGAATGTAGTATTTGTTGTTTTCTTTAGATCAAATAATAGCTTACCATTTTTCTTGTAGTTCAAACAGCTGGCTGATCAGTGAGAGGTACAACATGAGACCATTGGTGGAGTTGCCTTGTGACACTCTGGGTTTCATTGGGTGGGGGTTAGCCACAAGCTTAATCCCTCCCCCTTTATGTTCAAATAATTACTTATTTCAGTGATTAAAATCAGAGAGCACAGCATAACAATGCAATTAATTACAGTAGTCCAACAACCTGGACAGCTCTTCCCCGACCTCTCTTGTTCATTCAATTACAATGCTTCAATGTCACCATTTGTAAGTGTATCTGGAGAGTCAATGAGAATTTTCATGAGGTATGACAGGCTAGTGGCATCACTCAAACATCTTCATAATGCAGAGTTTTTATCAAGCCACAGCTTAGAATTTAGAATTTCCCTTGTGAATAGGATTCAGTTTTTAAGTGCCATCATGTATCTTCTAAGAAATGACCTAGTTAAGTAGTATTTGCAGGGGAAAAACTAAATGATCAAAATTTTGATGGTAAAGGTGGAGGAATTTATGACATTACCAAATTGATATATCTTCCCCCCCCCCCCCCTTCGTTTCCTATCCCCTTCAGGCCACTGGTACACAGAACCATAAGTACTGTTGTTTTCCCAAATCTTTAACTTTTAACTTTCATTACTAACTTTATATGATTCAAACCATTTTATATATTTGTGCAGGCCATCATCCTGACAAGAGTGCAGAAGCAATCTCCCTCCATCTTACTTTCCTTGCACTTCAACAAGACCCAAATTACAAGAAACTAATGAGACAACTCAAGAGGGAGTCCAATAAAATGATAGATAAGTTCACCTTTTTGCTTGCAAATTTTTTCAGTTATCTGTCAGACTCTAACACAAACCTTGATTCATTGACTTGGTTAGTGGATAGCTTTAGGAAGTATTCTCCCATATATAAAGAAGATGATCACAAACAAACAACATTCAAAGGAAAATGCACAGTTGCCGAATACATAAGCATCTTCAGATGTTACTGTTCCTTTTTCAATTTCAAACTCCTGGAATCTGCCTTTGTGTCTATCAAATACAAAGAAGGACAACACCTTCTCAGTGAGTACAAAAAGGATTTTGCCAAATACGCCAAGTACCTTGTGACCCACTGCCCTTCAGGTGTTGGCATGAAAGATGTTGACTGTGCTAATGTTTATGTTAAACTTGATGATGCCTACAAAGGATGCAAAATGGAGCATCTTGAGACGTTGCAAGAAGACCTGTGTGAGATCTTAAATGTAGAGGTGCACCTATTTCCTTTGGAAGGAGTTGAGCCAGGCTGTGTCTGTGTAGTATTTCATCTTCCACTTGCTCTAAAAGATGAAGTATTTCCATTGTCATTGGGACAAGTCAGTGCTCTGAAGCGTCTTAGTTACAATGAGGCAAGAGTGTTGAGGATATCTTGTGGCGACTACTCTATGGAAGTCAACCATGAACAAGGTGTGTACATATACATATATCCATTATTACAATACTAGTATGTAGGCACATGTGGCAATATAGCATGTAATTAATATGACAATGTGGCAGTATAGTGTTTAATTAATATTTGTCACCAGGTCCCACAAATCTGTCTTTGAGCCTAGACAACAGAACACAAACCCTCTCTACTGTTCCTGGGTCAGAGACATCAGACCATGAGGTAAGCTTAAGTTTCTGTGTCCTTTATTCCTGTATTGAATGTGGAAATTAAGATTGTGATATTTTCTACCATATTTTGACAGGCTAGCCATTCTGGTGAACCAGAAGTCCCTTCAGATATTTGTGATGAGGTAAGCCAGCCAACAGAGAGTGGATTCCATGCTATGGTGCACAACATGGCAAGAGAAGGGGATTTGCTGGGAATTATGGATGCCATGAAGAATGAGAAGTACAATCCTCTGGAGGGAGATGAAGATGGCAATAACTCACTACACCATGCAGCTATAGGGGGACATGTGGCAGTGGTGAAGTATTTTCTAGAGGATCTTAACTACAACCCATTGCTTCCTAACCAGAGTGGCTGTACAATCCTTCACTTAGCTGCTTTGCACGGTCACCTTGACATTATTCTATGCCTTGTGGAGGAGCTGAAGCTTGAAGCCCTTAATATATGCTCACATCAGAGTACTACATTACACTTGGCCTCTGCTTCTGGTCACTTGGAAATAGTGAAGTACTTGACATCCATCCTAGGTTGTGATCCACTTGTGAGAGATGTTCATGGTAACACACCACTTCATTATGCTGCTCAAGAGGGTAAGCTAGAGACTGTCAAGCACTTTATAGAAGTCTTAAACTGTGACCCCAACATTAGGGGTCAATGGGGAGGAACTCCTTCCCATCTCTCCAGTGACAACAATCATCTTGATATTGTGAAATATCTTGTCAAAAAGTGTCACTGTGACCCACTGTTGCCTGATGAATACAAAAAGACTCCATTACACCGTGCCTCTGCTTCTGGTCACTTGGAAATAGTGAAGTACTTGACATCCATCCCAGGTTGTGATCCACTTGTGAGAGATGGTAATGGTGACACACCACTTCACCTAGCTGCTCAAAAGGGTAGGCTAGAGACTGTCAAGCACTTTATAGAAGTTTTAAACTGTGACCCACTGTTACCAAATGAAAACAAATACACTTTATTACACTTTGCCTCTGCTTTTGGTCACTTGAAATTAGTAAAGTACTTGACATCCATCCCAGGTTGTGATCCACTTGTGAGAGATGTTCATGGTAACACACCACTTCATTATGCTGCTCAAGAGGGTAAGCTAGAGACTGTCAAGCACTTTATAGAAGTCTTAAACTGTGACCCCAACATTAGGGGTCAATGGGGAGGAACTCCTTCCCATTTCTCCAGTGACAACGATCATCTTGATATTGTGAAATATCTTGTCAAAAAGTGTCACTGTGACCCACTGTTGCCTGATGAATACAAAAAGACTCCATTACACCGTGCCTCTGCTTCTGGTCACTTGGAAATAGTGAAGTACTTGACATCCATACCAGGTTGTGATCCACTTGTGAGAGATGGTAATGGTGACACACCACTTCACCTAGCTGCTCAAAAGGGTAGGCTAGAGACTGTCAAGCACTTTATAGAAGTTTTAAACTGTGACCCACTGTTACCAAATGAAAAAAAAGACACTTCATTACACTTTGCCTCTGTTTCTGGTCACTTGAAATTAGTAAAGTACTTGACATCCATCCCAGGTTGTGATCCACTTGTGAGAGATGGTGATGGTAACACACCACTTCACCTAGCTGCTCTAGAGGGTAGGCTAGAGACTGTCAAGCACTTTATAGAAGTTTTAAACTGTGACCCACTGTTACCAAATGAAAACAAATACACTTCATTACACTTTGCCTCTGCTTTTGGTCACTTGGAAATAGTAAAGTACTTGACATCCATCCCAGGTTGTGATCCACTTGTGAGAAATGTTCATGGTAACACACCACTTCACCTAGCTGCTCAAAAGGGTAAGCTAGAGACTGTCAAACACTTTATAAAAGTCTTAAACTGTGACCCACTGTTACCAAATGAAAACAAAAGGACTCCATTACATTTGGCCTCTGCTTTTGGTCACCTGGAAATAGTAAAGTACTTGACATCCATCCCAGGTTATGATCCACTTGTGAGAGATGTTGATGGTTACACACCACTTCACCTAGCTGCTCTAGAGGATAGACTAGAGATCGTCAGGCACTTCATAGAACACCTCAACATGGACCCCAACATTCAAGGCATGGCAGGCAGGACCCCATATGACTATGCTAGTGCATACGAACATTATGAAGTGGTGCAGTATTTGTCACACATTTCTAGCCAACCTCAACCAAGTTCTGCTGATCTCTCACACCTTTCTTTACAACATGGAGTGTCTGCAAGGACAGAAGAAGGTGGTGATAGTGTGGCACTCGATAGAAGATCTCCTGTGCTCCCTGGTTATGGCAGGCCAACACACCACAGAAGGTCTGAGGAAGGTCCACAACCACACAAGGTACCTAATTAATGCCCTCCTGTCACTGTAGGCAATAGCAGACCTTTTCATACTTCAGTTAAAAGAATTTTGATATACTATTGAAGTAGCCCTCCAGCTTGTTCCCATTTGAGCAGCTGTTATGTCAGCTCCTCTAATGATATCAACGTGCATCATAATATTATGTGAGAATGTGAATACTGGAGCTATTATAAAAGGTTGGCTAATGTGGAGAATTTTAATCTTACTCTGTATAGGTGTGGCTTTATATCATGTCCAGCAGTTTTCAAGCTTCTCCAGCAGATAATCCTGACAACATATAAATGCCTTATATCTCTCTATGAAACAGTTACTTTCAGTTATGAACTTCATGTTCCAGGAGTGAGACAGCTGTTTTGGGGATTAGTTCCTAGTGTACAGATGGCCAGGTTGCTAAACGTTTCACTGAGAATATAATGTTTGTTATTAATTCCTAATATATTTCCTGCTAAGACTTATTATACCTGTTTGTAATTATGCCATGCAGTAGGAAGTGTCATATGATATTTTGTGATTGTCTCTTGAGTCTCAATCAAATGTTGGCCATTTTAATTATTTCTTGTTGAGTGGCAACAGTCTCCAAACACTACAAACTACACAAAACTTATGAACAAAGTGATCTGCTTCTGTTAAAACATTTTTAAAATACAGGTTTTTAATCAGTGTTCTACTTATAGGCTTCCAAATCCAACTATTAGTAGTGAAAACTTGATCCATCAAGTAACAGTATCACACATAGAGCCTGAGGAGCAGTTGTTCTCATTGTGTTGAGTCATTTAAATTCCTCAATGAAGAACGGGAACCCAAGAAAAACCAACTAAGACAGAAGATTGAAAGAACCAATGGAGAAAAGCATGAAACATTTATTGGAGGTTGAAAAATCCTCAGAAAGTGAACATTGCTATTGACTGGTAATTGAGGGGAGTCCAAATAAACTTTATTTTATTAAACAAAACAGAAGCTGGGAGTTCATAATAATCACTCATGTATATCACATGGAATGACAGAGTTCTCAAGTTGAGCGCTTAGCACCTGTAGCCTAGCTGTTTGTTCAATTACTTTCCTGAAGCAACCACTAACATGGCTCCCTCTCTGTGAGGAGATAACCACCAGATGTAGTTCATATATCTCACAGGGAAGGACATGTATTCATTGACATGCATCCCTACTACAGTGTTGAGGAGGAGGGCTAGTCTGTCATTGTACTCTTACAACATTGTAACACTGTGTGTGTGATTAAACTGTTGTGTGTGTATCTGTGTGTGTGTATCTGTGTTTGTATCTGTGTGCGTATCTGTGTGCGTATCTGTTTGCATATCTGTGTGTATCTGTGTGTGTATTTGTGTGTGTATCTGTGTGTGTATCTGTGTGTGTATCTGTGTGTGTATCTGTGTGTGTATCTGTGTTTGTATCTGTGTGCATATCTGTGTGTGTGTACCTGTGTGTGTATCTGTGTGTGTATCTCTATGTGTACCTGTATGTGTATCTCTGTGTGTATCTGTGTGTGTGTATCTGTGTGTGTATCTGTGTGCATATCTGTGTGCATATCTGTGTGCGTATCTGTGTGCATATCTGTGTGCGTATCTGTGTGTGTATCTCTGTGTGTATCTCTGTGTGTACCTGTGTGTGTATCTCTGTGTATATCTGTGTGTGTATCTGTGTGTGTATCTGTGTGTGTATCTGTGTGTGTATCTCTGTCCATTCAGTTGGAGATGTCAAAGAAGAAGAAAAGACCGACAGGTATAGGAGTAACATTTAAGAACTATAAGATGAATAAAAAGTTTATTATTGGGGGGGGGGGGGGGGGGGGGGGGTTTAAGAACTTTTTTTTGTTTGGTTTCTTCTTGGCCTCCTTCTATATTTTAACATATTTCTCTGTCTACCTAATGCAGGACTGAAGTTGCTTACAAAATATTCGGAGTCCATTTTGGATATTTACAAAGATTTGAAAACCTCTTGGGAGAGTCTTAAGGGAGACATGACAATTGAAACTTCTATTTATCATAAGGTAACTAACTAACCTCACACACTAGCTGACATACTAAGGCTAAGGTGGAGAGGCTGACTGTCAGTTGGTTGGGGTGCCATGTGGTACATGCTATATCTCCCTGGAGGGGGTGTGTCCATCCCATGCCATGTGGTATGTGATATATCTCCCTGGAAGGTGTGTGTGTCCATGCCATGTGGCACATGCTATGTCTCCCTGAAGGGGGTGTGTCCATCCCATGCCATGAGGTACATGCTATATCTCCCTGGAAGCGGTGTGTCCATCCCATGCCATGTGGCACATGCTATGTCTCCCTGAAGGGGGTGTGCCTATCCCATGCCATGTGGTATGTGCTATATCTCCCTGGAGGGGGTATAATCCATCTCATGCCAATGGTCCATATTGTCTCCCATTCCAATGTGAACCATGACCTCCCATCACAGTCAAACATTTATCCCTATTGGTGGTGCACCACCTCATACTTAGAATTCTAGATGTACACACATAACCAGGAGTTGGTACTGTGTAAATTCTACTGTTGTACTATAAAGCAAACTATTAACATAAACTAATTAAAGGCCTAGAATGTGGTCTGGACCAGTAGCTCTGCCACTGTAAACCACTTGGTTGTCAGAGAAAAGTCACCGATTTAGTGAAATACAGACCCAGTTCATGGATTTAGTGTAGAAACAAGTTACGTGTGTGTAAATATTGATATCTGGGTGAATTTGATAGTGTGCGTATATCTGTGTGTATATGTTTGTCTGTGTGTGTAGAGTGTACATGTATGTTCAAGTCTGTGTGTGGGTGTGTGTGAGTATATGTATGTGAGTGTGCGCGTGCATTTGTGTGTAAGCGAGTGTGTATGTCTAAATGTGTGAGTGTGCGTGTGTGTCTGTATGTTGTATATCCATCACAGACTCTCTTGTTATTGTCTAGTTCTTATCTGTGTCCATGCAGATTTGGTGATCCAACAGTATTCATGGAGATCTCCACATGATGCCCTCACAGTTGCACCACTTGTCCCCTCACTGCTAACTCTCACCACTCACATCTCATATCCTTTATCATTACTATGACCATAAATTTATCTTTATTTTGTGTTTTTATTCATTGTTGTTTTGAAATGAATAATGTCATGTGAATATTCAAACAGATACCAATAAAATAAAAGTACATTAAGGATTATCATGTTGTTGGGCACTGGCCTGATGAAATTAAGTCTGTAATTGCAATAATACACCAATATTTCAATAAATGTTCAACGGTTATTCGCTTAGCACTGACCCAATATTGCATAGACCACATTAACAATAATCATTTATTTAATGAAGGGAAAATTCAGGCCCTAACGTAACTAGCCCTGTGGCCTAATCCAATCCATGTTGAATACTCCCAATCAGGTCTACAGCATGTAATCTAATTAGGATTATAACATTGTTTCTTGTGATGTATTAACCTAATTTTCATTTGACACATCTTGAGAGTGACGATGTCTGTGCATTCAAGTACAATTTTAGCATCACCTAAGGAACACACCCTTTTAATAGTCTTGTAATACAAAGAGTACATTGCAAATTGGAGAGGACAGCAGTTCCTTCTTGATGCTGTTAGAGTAGCATTTTCATTATTTATTAAAAATGTGGTTTTCTGTTTTGTTGCTTATATAGCTGCACAACATCTATAGAATCTGTCTTTCAAATATGAAGCAATTAGGATGATCCATTATTTGAGTTATGATGGTTTTGAGGAAGGTGTGCTCTGGAGGCCATGTTAATTTCTCAGAACAGCTTTTGCAACACAAAAACAATTCAAATAAATCCACTTTGAATTTGCTCTTAATCTGTGCATATGTGTGTGTCCACTATACATTCCTTCATTTTTGAAGCTACATAGTCGAGGGGTATCAAAAGAATGAAAATCAAGCACTGCACCCACTCATGTGGTTTATAATTTGGAGAAGAAAGGGCCATTTCTGGCTGATTAATGGAAGCAGCTGTATCAAAAGCCCCAAGGGAAATTATATACTCTTGACAGTTCAGTGTACACTCAGTTTAATACATGATAACAAGCAATTAACTACAGAATTCCTTGATAAATGGCAACCCTCTGTGGAGGGGTGGTTGAGTTTTGGTGGCATGACCACAATAACCAATGAACCAGGACCTGGAATGGAGCTTCACTTTACAAGGTTAAATGGGAAATTATTGTGCACAAAACGGGGGAGAGGGCAGGAGGGTAGACAATTGTGTTGTTGACTCAAGGATTATATGCACTGGAGGGAAGACAAGAAATGTGCATATTGAATTTTTATTAAAAAATTTTTTATTGATAGTCATGATCAATTGCCAATTGAATTGAGGATCAAAATTAAATTAGGGAAATATCCCTACTTTGCAAGCAGAGCAGCAAAGGGACATCTAGTAAATAAAATAATGATAGTAAATTTTTTTTTTTTTTTTAATCCTGAGAAATCCCATTAATTGTTTGATATCAACCACAACCAACATTCCCCAGTATATATTGCTGCTTCAGAAGCCTCAAATGTCACTGGTGGCTTTGATTCAATCGAATTCCCCAATGAATGGCCCAAGGCATGAATATTGCATTTATTTTCCATAACAAAGAATTCTAGTTAGCAGACTTCAGGGACAAAATTAAATGTTAAGGTGTATATATATATATATATATATATATATATATATATGACTGGGTTTCAGAAAGAAGAGTAAGTGGCCATGGATCAGAGTTTGGAGGAGAGCCCCCACAATGCCATGTGTGGTGTGAGGGTGTAGGTGTGGTCAGCACCAGTGTGGGAGCAGAGGACAATTTATTAGCAGAGGAATAGGATCAGATAAAACAGTGAGAAACATGTTTAAGTCATCCAATTATCCATTAAAATTCCCAATTTAAACATTCAACTGTAATAGCAAAGACCAATCCAAAGTTTTGTATTATATTCAGAATGACATTAAATTCAAATTTCAAAAAACATGTGGCATGATCCTTGGCACTAATAAACTCATTGGCTGTGGTTTTTATCAGCACCAACACAGGGGCAGAAAGAGATTCAACAGTGTGGGTGTGATTAATGTTGACTATAGATGTACAGAAATCAAGACAGAATGTAACTGCATCCATGAGAATGACTGTTCAATACAATCAATGTGAATGAACTACTTCCAGCACTTGTATCCCTCCCAAAACAATAAAGCGAGATGATCAAAAAGCGCATGGGAAAAGGTAGATATTATCAAAACCACAAGACAAAACCAGTGAGCATTTATACAACTATATGATAAAGTCAAGTAAGTTATTTCTGGATTCCTGTGCGTTAATTGCACCACCACATACTTAGAATTCTAGATGTACACACATAACCAGGAGTTGGTACTGTGTAAATTCTACTGTTGTACTATAAAGCAAACTATTTACATAAACTAATTAAAGGCCTAAAAATGTGGTCTGGACCAGTAGCTCTGCCACTGTAAAACCACTTGGTTGTCAGAGAAAAGTCACTGATTTAATGAAATACCAACCCAGTTCATGGATATAGTGTAGATCAGGGTTCCAGACCACAACCAAAAATAGAAATTGAAAAGGACAGTTTTAATGCAAATATTAAATCACAACATGCACGTGTTACATCATTGTTCAGCACTAAGTCATTGTTTAGTGCTGGACATCATTGGAATGTTCTCCAGGGTAGCACTGTACTTACAAAGCTCATAAGAAACCTTACTAACACCATATTGACTCTTGAGCACTAATCTGGGTGTGGCTAGCATATCTCAACTCCGGAGTTGAAAGAGATGCTGTGCAACATCCAGATTATTTGAGTACTGCACAAAGCTGGTCATTTCTACCCACGAACTTTAACAAGTTTGCCAAGAGTCTAAATTTCACTTTCTTGGGAAGCTTGTTCTTGTGCAAAGGTCCCCAGTTCAACTCCTGGTCATGGTTGAGGGGTTTTTCCCTTTTTTATCTCCTTTTTTTTTCTTCTTTTTTTCTTCTTTTCTTTCCTTTTTTCATTTTCATTTTCATTTTTTTTTTTTTTACTCATGATTAAATCAAAACATGAAATCATTAGTAAGCAGGTTTTGGGTTGTAAATTTCCAACTCTTGTTTCAATTTAAAAATGGAAAACCGTATGGACCATTGAAGCTCTTTCAACCCAATTGGTGAACAATTCAAAATGGCAAAAAATTAGGGGGGGGAAGTTGCTTGAAAGAATAAGGGCAATTAGGACCAAAAAAGGACTGGCTTCTAGGGGTGACAGAAGCTTGCCAAATACAGTTTTAAGACAATTTTCAGCCTATCAGCAAGAATTTTTTCCTGTCCTAATTTAGTTTTAATTAGGACAGTTTTTGAGCTTTGTGACTGTGAAATAGGACAAATGGCAACCCAGGTGCAAATTATAGAACTGCTGAGGGGAAGAAGAAGAAAAAACCCCACACAACTAATTCCATGACCCTTTACCTACCCATTGTCCACCCTAACAACTGATTCTGATCTTGTCATAAAAGGAGATAGAGGGAGCTGGTTAGATAGTGGTGGTGTGGAGTAAGGAGTTGGCAGCACCCAGGAATTACGGAGAGGGAGGGTCCCAGGGTTGCCAGTTTCTTATGTAATGCTAGCAGCACCTCGTAGGCTCCTTCACAAAATCTTGCTACAGCAGAGTCAGGCTTCAATCTGCGGTGTAGAGCGTGTGTGGAACTGCAGTAGTTACAGTAGAATGAGTAGCAGCGTAGCAGCAACGAGTGCAGCCTGCAATGCCAATGGAGGGGGAGCTGAGGGAGACAAGGAGCGTATTCTCCTGCCCCTGAGGAAAGCTGTCATGGAGCAGGTGAGTAGTTCTATTGCACCCTGAAGTTCAACTTAATAATAGAGACCAGGTATTAATAGTGTGTGTAGTATAGTTGCTGCTAATGTAGTTCCTCAGTGATACATTGATGATGTATAGTCATGTACCTATCTATGTGGCTAAAGAGACCTGAAAATTGACATGTATATACAATTTGACCAGGGGATAAATCTGGTCAATGTTAGAACCCCAGATTTAGAGGGGGGGGGGGGGGGGGTAGGGCTCCTAAGGCAGTAGGACCCCCCAAAAAAAACTGGATTTTTACAAGCCTAGCCCTAGGCTAGGGCTAGGACTTCCTTCCTATATAATAGCCACCAAGTTGTAATAGAAACAACACATACAATCTGATATCACCTGAACTATTATAACCCAAGCAAATTCAATAGGACACAATACCATGGCTCTACTCGAACTTGTCATTTAATAACTACTAACCTTTTCATTGTCCATTCATATAAATAATATAAACCCAAGTAAAGTATGTACTACAATTATAAACCAAAATCATACTTCTGGTTAAGTAAATGAACAGCTAATTTTGATCATTTCATTCCAAAGCACACCTTATGGTTCTGATGGTTCAGCAGTACACCATGCCTCAAAAACATTCTTACCTTTCTAAAATTAAAACGTTGGATATCAACCTGTCAGCATTACCCAATGCTTTCAAAGCATCCTGAACATTCTAGGAATCAAAGGGCAACCTGGTTGCACACCTACTTATGAGCTGCTGTTAATTAAATTAAGCCACAAGGTCTAGAAATGGTGTTTGGGCATACCCTCTAGTCACTGATATTACTCTTGATAGACTGCTACCCTACCCTTTACCTCCTTAGCTGCAGCAAAATCATTGGTCACTTCCCATCACCTATGCTCCACCCACAACATACTCCTCATTAATGAATGGCATGGTTGGAAAAGTCTTACCTCTGTCACATGACCAAGAAGATGAGCCTTCTTAGTCAGCCTTTCCGATGCTAAAATAAAGTTGGGGGGTGGGGATGGCTAAAAAAAAAAGCAACTCACATTTATTTACATAATAAATGTGAGTTGTTGTTTTTTTAGCCAGTCTATCTCTAATGGCCATGGCTTTTTATAGTTATTTTTATTGGTGGCTGACGTAGCTCCCTCTTTTGCCTCTCTGGTCTTAGTCTATTTTACAACAAAATAAACATGCTCAGAGTCAAAACACCATCTGTTTTTGGACAAGCTGATGGTGTTATGGTGACGACAGCTCTATCCTCTCACTGACATCTCCTCCGTTGCTTGCTTGTGATAATTGATGAGATACCTCATTATTGTTGCCTTGGCAACACTCTTCCACATGTGCGGGAGACAAATTGGGCCTGCTCAATAGCCAGAGGGAATGTTGTTTGATTTGTCACATGTTTATGACATCTTATCAGTTGTGATATTGGACTTGTGGTAGTGTGCATGCTGTGACCCCACCCCTTCTCTCCCTCAGGCAGACATGGTGCGTCAGTTGAAGGAGGCAGGTCGCCCCAAGCTAGAGGTGCAGGGTGCTGTGGCAGAGCTGAAGGCCAGGAAGAAAGCCCTAGAGCAGAGAGAAGAGCAGCTGTCTCCCAAGCAGGCCCAGATAGACAGGAGTGGTCTGGAAGATCTGCTGAAGAGGCGATTCTTTTATACACCATCTTTTTCTATTTATGGAGGTATATGTAGGCTGCTGGGCATCACATGTTTGTATTTTGTTGTTTTTTTTTGAATGTCTGAAGAATTGTTGTTATGGGGACAGATAGGATCAGTCCTTTGACCACTCGAATTTAAGAAAGAGATCTCACTGTAAATGAAGTGGTAAAGGGTTGGTTTTGCTGTGGAGCAGTAGCAGCAGAAGGGTTAATTACACAGCACAGTCCAGGATAAAGAATTTAATATCTGTGAGATGTACTCTGTGTTGACAGGAGAAAAACAGCAGCTAAGATACAAGAGCATGCATATTCTCTACTTCATGCGCGAATGCACACACACACACACACACACACACACACACACACACACACACACACACACACACACACACTCACTCACTCACTCACACACACACACTCTCTCTCTCTCTCACTGTGTAGGGGTGGCTGGTCTGTTTGACTATGGACCTGTGGGCTCTGCCATGATGATACGGCTTGTGTCGCTATGGCGATCACACTTTGTCCTGGAAGAGGGACTGCTGGAGGTTGTCTGCTCCATGCTGACTCCTGAACATGTGCTCAAGTGAGTGGGCTTCATATGGAGTCACCTATGACTACCCCCCCCCCCTGACTTGAGTAGTATAGGATTAATACTTGTCCCAGTATGTGTTTGTATCAAACTGCTGAGTCTGTTGTCAGAATAAATATAGGAATGTCGAATTTTACAGTGTGTGTGTGTGTGTGTGTGTGTGTGTGTGTGTGTGTGTGTGTGTGTGTGTGTGCGTGCGCGCGCGCAGGGCTTCTGGTCACACCGAGAGGTTCTCTGACCTCATGGTGAAGGATATGAACACAGGAGAGCATTTCCGTGCAGACCATCTCTTGAAAGACCACCTGGAACGATTGACCTCTGACCCCAAGTGTACTCCAGAAAAGGCGCAGGAATATGGAGATGTGGTCACCAAGGTAACACCCTCATGCACCCTCTGATGGATAGTGTGAGTGTGTGGGGAAGCCATGGAGCCAGCTATGAGGACAGTGGAACAGCATCTTCTTGTTGTCCCAATAGGAGACTTGCATGATTACCTCACCTCATACCACCTGCCACGCCCACTTATGGTAGCCATGAACCTCTACCACCATAGAAACTATTGGCTTTCATGCCTGGTACTGCTTTTAAAAGTTCAACTACGAAACATCTCTTGCCCCTACCCTACTACAGGTATAAAGGCTTTTATAGATTTTGTGCGTGCTGGTAGAAAATTATAGGATATTTAGAGCTGTGTTTGTGGAGAAGTAGGTGTGGTAGGTTATGCCTAACTTTATTGTGCAAATCCCATATTAATGCACATACCCTGTTTGAGCAACAACAGGGCATGTTTTATGTTGTTGGGCATTATATAGAATTCCACCCTGCTTCCTTTGTTTTGAACAGAACTCCTGAATATGTTGTGTAATGATGTGTGTGTGTGTTCTTAGATCGACGGCTACTCCCAGACAGAGTTGGAGGAGTTGTTCAAGTTGTATGAAGTGAAGTCTCCTCTCTCTGGGAACCCTGTCTCCTCTCCCTCTCCCTTCAATCTCATGTTCCCCACCTCTATAGGCCCTGGTGCCAGTCTACCCAGGTAAGGTACAGACACACACTTGAAC
The DNA here is from genome assembly GCA_963969325.1 of Lycopodina hypogea. Taxonomy (NCBI): domain Eukaryota; kingdom Metazoa; phylum Porifera; class Demospongiae; order Poecilosclerida; family Cladorhizidae; genus Lycopodina; species Lycopodina hypogea. The sequence continues at coordinate 11,160,008 of OZ017788.1, forward strand.
AATTGAGACACTGAGACAACCAGATGGACTGCAGTGATGACAGACAGACAAACTAGGGGATGAACAGAGAAAGGCATTTGTAAAATACACAGAGACACAGACACACAATGGATAGATAGGTGATAGACAGACAGTCAGAGAGACGATAAATAATGTACTGATGTTAGACATTTGAGACAAATGGCAAACTAAGAACGGACAAACAGATCATCAGACATCCACGTGAAGATATCACATGCTCACTCCATCTATGGATCTGTTACAGGCAGTGTGATGTTGTTACTTGCTGTCCTCTGTGTGCAGCTTCTTGCGTCCCGAGACTGCTCAAGGTATGTTTGTCAACTTCAAGCGCCTGCTTGAGTTTAATGGTGGCAAGCTTCCCTTCGGAGCGGCTCAGGTGGGCAGGGCATTCCGTAATGAAATCTCCCCCCGAGCTGGACTGCTCCGCACAAGAGAGTTTGACATGGCAGAGATTGAGTATTTTGTCAACCCGGAGAAGAAGCAAACATTTCACAAGTTCTCCTCTGTGTCATCTCTGTCCATCTGTCTCTACTCTGCGTGCGATCAGATGGAGGGCCGTTCCCCACGTGAGGTTGTTCTTGGGGATGCCGTCCATGACGTGAGTGTGGGTGTGGTCTGGTGGGTGATGTGTAGTGAGAGAGGCTTATGATATGCTATATAAGGGTATGCCTTCTATGTTTGGGGAGGGGGATATATTATATCTGATACCAAGTGTTCCCTTGCCTCCCAAATAGCATGTGCATGGAATGGTAGACCATGGGGGAAGAGTGCGAGTGGTCATATAAATTTTTGATCATGCATCACCATGCAATTGCTTTCTTTAAAACCATAGCCCAGGGATAAAAACTGGTAAAACTTCTAATAATGGCTCAGTTAGGGCGAACAAATTTTAGCGAAGTATCTTCGCATGTAAACTCAAAGCCCTTGCACCTAGACACGTGGATCTTAACATACACGATACATATGCATGCACAGCTTGACTCTGGGAGTAACATGGGCTGGGTTCCACCAGGCTAGCAACGTATGGGCATGTCCATGTGTGTTTCTGTTTGTTAACCGGTGGATTGATTAGTCAAAATGTATTTTGCAAGCGAAGCTTCAATAGGTCTCTGGTCAATCATTGTTGTGATGTTGTTGTTGTTGTTCTCATTGCCTGTAACAGGACAAGGAGGAACAAGTGTTTCTGTTGCCAATATTGAGGCATTATCTGGTGAACTCCCCTCTTCTTCCCTCCCCCCCCAGGGCATGATAGCCAATGAGACTCTGGGCTACTTCATTGGTCGCATCCTCCAGTTCCTAATCAAAGTGGGTGTGGCCCCAGACAAGCTGCGCTTCAGACAGCACATGAGCAATGAGATGGCCCACTACGCCAAGGACTGTTGGGACGCTGAGTGCCACACCTCCTATGTATGTACATACATAGACACACGTTACATCACTGTGTGGATGGGTGGGTGTGGCCAGAGACCAGGCAGATTGCCACAAGTCCAGCAGATTGATTGTTGGGGTGAGGAGGTGGAGTTTGTATCTCCAGTGCTGGGCCTCTGCAGAACCCTCTGGTCTATTCATCTGCACACCTCTTCTATACATGTATAGCTTATGATCCTACTGGCTGATGATGGCCATGCTGAAGGAGAACATACCTTTAGGCATACTGTGTGTCAAAATGTCAGCCAATTGGCCACAAGGTGCTGTGGAGGTCAGATCAGCTGTCTCCATTCTCCTGTCCTCTGTGTAGCTGTCACTGTTGTTAGGGCTGATTCTATCTGCTATCCTTAAGGTTAATTACGGTGGGTGGTGTGCTGAGTCAGCAAAATAGTGGTATGCTGAGCCAGCAAAATAGTGGCTGTGTCGGATAATCATCCTGAGTGGAAGTCTTAGGTGGAAGCCTGGATGGTTGGTGAATTTTGGATGGAAGCCTGGGTGGGTGGAAAATTGGATAGTGAGGTGAGTAGAAGTCCCAAGTAGATGGATGGAAGCCTGGATGTGTAGATGGAAGCCTGGATGATGGGTGTGTATGGATGGCCTAGAGGGTGGATGTATGGATGGAAGCCTGGATGATGGGTATGTGGATGGAAGCCTGGATGATGGGTGTGTGGATGGAAGCCTAGAGGGTGAATGGATGGAGGGCTGCTATGGGTGTGGACTGTGTTGTGTCTGGCAACTGCTTGATCAGCAATTAAGGATGAGCAGGTATTGGAAGAGGAGAGGTCGGGGGGAATTCCTGCACTTGCCCGGTTCAGCAAGTACCAATAACATTTCTAGAGAAGAGAAAGAAGTTTTTATTTTAGATATAATAGCAATCTGGATAGACCTGTTGAAAAACAATGCAGACTCTGTGTGTGTTGGTGTGTTACTATGAGTGTGTCTGTTTCCTGCAGGGATGGGTGGAGTGTGTGGGATGTGCAGATCGCTCCTGTTTTGATCTCAGCCAGCACTCCAAGGCCACCAAGACAGACCTCACCGTCAAGGAGGCACTCCCACAGCCGGTATCCTTAGTTTCGTTTCTTCCCCACCCATCCCTTACACACATGCACGTGCACACACACCTCTTCAACTTCCCATCTCTTATGTGGGTGTGGTATGTTCCGTGACTCCACCCCCTAGCGTACAGAGGAGGTGGTGGCTGTAGTGGCAGAGAAAGGAGTGATTGGTAAGACCTTCAGGAAGGAGGCTGGTCCTCTCCTTGCTTGGCTGGCAGCTTTGCCTGGTCCTCAGGCGGAGCAGCTGCAAGCACGTCTGCAGCAAGACAAGTAAGTGTGCTTGTGTGTGTGAGTGTGTGTATGGTGTGACTGTGTGATGTGTGTGTGATGAGTGTGACTGTGCGTGTGACTGTTTGTATGATTGTGTGTGAATGTTTTGCTGAGAGTGTGTGTAGATGTGGGTAAATTTAGCGAGAATAAGTATCTAACTCGTCTAAATAAATCAATTAATAATATCATTAATTAATTCCTAATGGATAATGTGGTAATAACCCTACACAGTGACATGCTCATAGAAACTGAACTATCCCAGCAGTCAGAAGACAAGTATGTTTGTTGTGTGGTATCATATGTGGACATAATGTATTAACTAACGAGTTTCTACATTTATCGGTGTAATATCCTCTTAAGACGCCCCTCTTTAGTTGTATGGTGTGTGTTAATATCTCTATGTGTATTTCATGATTAATATCTTACATAAAATTATATCGTACCAATTACTGTATACTATTACTATGTATTTATGTTATCATATCAGTTGTGTTGTTGTTGTGAAGGTGTGCGGATGTGGAAGTGTTGGGGAAGACGTACAAACTAGAGGCTAATATGGTGACCATCAAGTGTCAGCAGAAGACCATTCATGGTGAGAATACTGACTGTACACTGAGATTACTGGCTATGCAAAGATATTATTGATCAATCACAGTGAGATTACTAACTTTTTATTAGGATTACCGGCTGCACATTGTGAGATTACTGGTTATACTCAGTGCAATTACTGGCATGGAATTATAATATTCAACATACCCTCCCAATCAAAATTCCAGATATTCTGCTACAGACTTGCTGTATTTCTTGTGGGTGGAGTGATGGGTATAGTTGTTGATCCAGCAAAAGGCTGCTCCCACCTGGACAAGCTCTGGGCCAATGTAGTGTATATAAGTAGAAGCATTAGTACTTGTGTGAGCGCGCGCGCACACACACACACACACACACACACACACACACACACACACACACACACACACACACCATCCATTTGCTGCTGAGCTCCGATGATCCTCTAGGTTACGGAGATGCTGGCCAATCAGGTTGAGTCCACATTGATGGTCGGAGTCTGGCTGAGCAGAAATGTTGGTGTTTGTGAAGCCCTTGCTGGTTGAACATGTGGTGGCAGTACTGGCACTGAATCTTTGGAATTATAGAATGACGTTGGCACTGATAGTTGGTCAGACCTGCCTTGGTCAGGGCCTGCAAGGAGCAGCCAGGGTGGTTGCAGAGTCGATGAGTCGCTGCTCGTGATGACGCTTCTTCTTTTCTTTATGCCTCTTCTCATTTTTTTCAGCTTCTATATTGAGACATGTTACACTGCGTTGGATGGTGGTACGCCAAGAGTCACGCTCTTGGGCATGCTCTCTCCAGGTTCCAGACAAGTTGCACTTTTTAAGGCTACAGGTCACAAGATCATTCCACCGTTGCTTCTGTTCTCCAGCAGAACACTTGCCACCAACAGGGGCACACACGAGAAGCTGCCTAGGTAGCCGGTCTTCGGGCATCCTTGAAAGGTGCCCTAGAAAATGAAAACAAAGCTGCGAGAGGATGGATGATATTCTCGGCTGCTTCACCATCTTATGCATGGTGGTATGGCGCTTATTCTGACTGAGACACCCATGATGATCCGAAGGCAACGGATCACAAAGGACTCAAGGCAGCGAACATGTGGCTCCAGGAAGACAGTGCTCTCCAGACCATACAGCAATGTTGGAAGAATGACACTATTTTTGATGCGACCCTTGGTGCTGGTCTGGATCTTCCGCTGATACCACAAGATGCAAGACAGTGAATGGAATGCAGATGAGGCCTTACATATCCGGGAACTGACCTCAGCATCCATCCCACAGTCATTCTGGACAGTGCTGCCCAGATACTGAAAGTGGGATACCACTTCGATAGGTTCACGTCTTGGGACCAACTGAACGGGTGCTGGACTCTGGGCACCTGGGTTTGTGAGCACTGCAAGAGTCTTTGTCTTCTTGCAGCTGATGGTTAGGCCCAACTTCTTGCAGATGGTGACAAGGCTGTTCAGCATGGTGGTAAGATCCGTCCAGTTGTCCGCCAGGAGGGCCATGTTGTCAGCATACTCCAGGCCAGTCACCAGGGTTTCAAGTTTCAGGTTCCATCTGTTCCCCACAAGATCAGCATCAAGTAGGTAGGCTACCTTGATGCCTCTCTCCTCCTGTCTGTGGACATTCAAGGCCATGTGAATGGCAGTGTCAAAATAAAAGTTGAAAAGTGTGGGAGCCAACACACAGCCTTGGCGAACACCACAGGTAACAGAAAACATGTCGGATGTCTTCCCTTTGGTCCTGGCTGCTGTGGTGCAGTCCTAATGCTTTCTCCATCAGTACTCGCAGGGAGAAGAATTGGTCAGCACAGCCCCTGCCTCGACGGAAACCACACTGGCGTTCACGAAGGAGCTGTTCTGCTCTGGGCTTGAGCCAGTTCAGGATGGCTTTAGCAAACACCTTGCCTGGTATGCTGAGTAGAGCAATGCCACATTAGTTGTCGCAGATGGTTCGGCTTCCCTTTTTGTGCAATGGCATGAGAAGTTGACTTTGCCAGTCCCTGGGACTAACTCGGTTTCCCAGATGGTATCAAGGATTGATTTCAACCAGCGAATTGTCTCACCTCCACCAAGACTTAGCATCTCCAAAGATATTCCATCCAGACCAGGGGCCTTTCCGGACCTCAACTCAGAGATGGCATTTACAATCTCCTCTTCTGAGAGGGGAGCAGACATATCTTCATCATTCATTGAAGTATCTGATGAAGCAAACGACGAAGAGACTACAGGGAGATCTTCACAGGGTACGACATCGATATCAACCTGGCAGTTTATCACTTCCTCAAAATGCTCTGCCCAGCGGTTCAGTTCATCCCCATCACTCTGCAGGGTGATACCATCCTTGGCAACCGGTGCGGAAGAGGCAGGCTTGGAGAACTTGCCTTGCTGCTCAGTGACGAAAGCCCGGTGTTCTGCTTCAGTTGCACGATCGCTCCACCAAGAATTACGAGCTTTCTCAGCTGCAACCTTCGTGAGTTTCTTGAGGTGGTTGTACTCGGTCTTGAGGCAAGAGATGTCATTTGATGGTGCATTCTTCAAATGAACCCAAGCTTCTCGTTTCTTCCTGGAGAGGTTGTGGACTTCATCAGTGATCCAGTCAGGATCACTGATTTTTGGTGCAGGAGGTAGGGATTCACAGGCTTTCAGGATGGAGAGTTTAAATGTGTCCCATACGGAGTTTAAGGTAGAGGTCTGATCAGAATCGTCAGAGGTTTCAGCTAAGACAGATTGATAGCTAGCTTTGCAAGAGGAGGGGAGGTTGGCCAAAGTACCATTTTTGTCCTCCTTTGGGCCTGACACAAAACAGAAGTGGGTGTGGTCATAAATGTACTTAAACATTCCTCAGATTATGTTGATTCTAAATATATATGGATTCATTGGTTTAACTCCCTAGGTTCAAGTGATTTTGCTGAAATACCATTTTTGGCATTAATAGCCTTACACAGAGAAAGAAAGAGGTGTGGCCAGGTGGGACACAGTCCATGTTACTCCCAGAGTGGAGTTGTATATTCATACCAAGTTTTAGATCTCTAGCTCCAACGATTTTTCTGGCAAAAATACCATTTTTGGTTTGTTTGTTTTTTTCCTCATTGCCATGGTAACCATTTTGAAAAATTTTTAGCCCATGTTTTAAGTTGGGTCAAAACCTATCATCATGCCAAGCTTAAGAGAAATCCACCTACCGGTTTGGCCGGAATGATGGTACAAACATACAGACAGACAGACAAATTCTTTTCTCTTTTTTCCCAGACATGCCACCTGGCTTAAAACCATCTCAGGGTGGGTCTCCTCCATCCCTAAAAGTTTGGTCAAAATCTAACAGAGGGATTTTGAGAAACGGATGAACATAGTTACACAGTTACAATGGTCTTCTAATAGAGAGAGAGAGAGAGAGAGAGAGAGAGAAATTTGACAAAATACTGTCTGTGTTATTGGAAATGGTCGTCAAACTCCTGGGCTGGCCAGTGTCACCATGGATGTTGTGGATTCCATGGTAACCTGAATATTTCCATCACATCATGGACAGGTGTTTTTCATCTCTCTTTCACTCCTAGTCCTTTCTGTAGTCTTCAAGTGTCTAGGAGTGTAGCTTGACACAGCAGACACAAGAGAGATATATGGATGCATCCATAGACTCAGTCCAGATGGTTTCATTTCTCCCTCTCACTCCTTGTCCTGCCCACAGTCTTGCACGCCTCCAGTGCACTTTGACCATAGGCTCTCCATGGACTGACTCACCAACAGCAGGTGTGAGTCAGTCCATGGAGAGCCTTAGGTCAAAGTGTACGGTGTCGCCCTCCCTCCCCTTGTACTGACTCCACTGGCATGAGGAGCTGACTCTCCCTCCCCTTGTACTGACTCCACAGGCATGTGGAGCTGACTCTCCCTCCCCTTGTACTGACTCCACTGGCATGAGGAGCTGACTCTCCCTCCCCTTGTACTGACTCCACTGGCATGAGGAGCTGACTCTCCCTCCCCTTGTACTGACTCCACTGGCATGAGGAGCTGACTCTCCCTCCCCTTGTACTGACTCCACTGGCATGAAGAGCTGACTCTCCCTCCCCTTGTACTGACTCCACAGGCATGTGGAGCTGACTCAATTAACACAGCATATATCTAATTAACATTCTTCTATATCATGCACTTAATGAATCAACTAATGCTGTGGAACATAATTAAGGATTATCAGGTGATCACTCTTTGGTGCAAATAGACCCTCCACTCCTTCACTGCCCCACTATATATATATATATATATATATATAGTTAGTAAGTGTCTGTCTGTCCAGAGGTAATACTACTCCTCCCTAACGGAAATTCTAATTATCACAAAAATGTTACTGTTTATTTGGGGTAGCACTGGGAGTACATAGATTAAGTTTCGGTCTTGGGGAATGCTATGTGAGAATAGAAAAATGGAATTCAAATTGTTCCAATCGGTTAAGGTACAGGTTTGCATACCTTATAGTTGGAGGTTTGTAATCTAGACTGGGATTTTTTCCCCCCATTATTTTTCCCATTTCCCCCATACTTTTTTTCGTGAACTGAGAGGATTTGTTAGTGCAGGAGGCCGAAGGTTGACCAAAAAAAACCAATGGGCGGGGTTTTTTGCTAATATACATTCCCCATCCATGATGTATGGAAGTGGTTATATTTTATGCTCTAAGTTGGTGTTCCTTTTGAAGGTGATAATTATTTCATTATCTTCGTCTTGTGTATATATTTTCTGCCTTCTTTCACCTCACCTTTCTCTTTCTCCCTCCATCTTTGCCTCTCTGTCCCTTTTCCTCTCTCTATCTTTCTTTCCCACTTCTCTCTCTCTCTTCCCTCACTTCTCCTTCCTTCGTCTCTATTCCCTCTTCCTCCCCCTCTCTCTATCCTCCCTTGCTCCTTCCCTCCCTTCCTCTCTGCCGATCTCTCTGTTGTGATGTGTTGATATGTCTGGCTGACTTGTTGGTTGTGCTTGTAGTGGTGGACGTGCTGCCGTCTGTGATTGAGCCGTCCTTTGGACTCGGCCGTCTGCTCTACGTGCTGTGGGAGCACAGCTATGGAGTGAGGGAGGGAGACGAGAAGAGGGTGTGGCTAGCCCTCGACCCTCAGGTGGCTCCTATCAGCTGCTCTGTGCTCACTCTCTCCAGCAACAGCCAGTTCAACCCTTTCATTTCCACCACAAGTATGTAATAACTCGTCAGTGTGGCACATGTGGAATTTCCTAACAAACACAAGAAAAAATGGAAGTTGATGTTGGCATGGAAACACAGCACACCATCAGTCATTCTTTATGGTCTGTTTCCTTAAACAAATGCTTCCTACGAGTATAAATTGACTTTCACATGTCTAAATAACTTCCTATGTCAAATTTACTTTTGTATGTAGTTATCTTCCTCATGAATATAATTAACTTATGTAGTCTATAATGAACTTCCTTGTGTCTATAATTAATTATTCTGCGTATATTTTTCATTATCTCATGATAAACATTCTCATTCTTTAATTAGCTAATAATTTCCCCTATCTTTAATTAGATTACTATGATCTATTAATTTTTTTCTCTTCATATTATAATTAGCTAATTAACTTGCCAATGTCTTTAATTAACCTCTCCATGTAATGTGTGTGTGGCACAGGTTTCATAATGTCACTAACGCCTTCATGGCCAGCGCACTAGAACATTCACAGTGTATATGCTTGAACATTCACAGTGTATATGCTTGTCTTTGTTCAATGTGTTTCCCGTAGTTGAGTGTTTAAAGAGGCGGGGGATCTCCCATCGTGTGGACGATGCAGCTGGCTCTATAGGGAGGAGGTATGCGCGGACAGATGAAGTCGGGATACCCTTTGGCATAACGATCGACTTTGACACTGTCAAAAACGCCTCCATCACTCTGAGAGAAAGAGATTCCACTAGACAAGTCCGACTGTCTGTAAGTGTGTGCATATGTATATCCTTAGTTCACGTGTCTCAGTGTATAAACCACTTAGTACACTGTAACTTCACATTTCTTGAGGGAGAACACCTCGTTTAGTACGAGCTTTTGTAAGAGCCAAAAGCATGACATCAAAGATTGAGCTTTGCCATTTGCTGCTCTTTTAAGTCTGCTGTGGTGTGTATTAATTGGGAGAGAAATGGGATGCCATATACACTTGCTGTCTAGTCATCATTGTAACTGAATGTAGCAATTGCCCTGCAATGATTCCTTTGTGTGTATATAGTAATAATACCACCTTGCTGACTCAGCAATAGCCCAAGTCATGTATGTATTGTTCGATCAGCTGCCTCTAAAGTAGTTGCAGTTACTAAAGGCTTGTCCACACTACAAACAGGTTTATACCTCTCTCCAGCAGCACCCGGTTCTAAACGTTTTCTTGCATCCACATTAGCATAGTGCTGAAACTGCTCCACATCACCTGCATGTGCTAACTAATTGGCTGGGCAGATTAATTGGTTTGCCTCTACCAGGTATAGAAACAGGATATTTTATTTTCTAGTGTGCTACTTTTTTCTGTTTGTTTGTTTGTTTTTTCCCTCTGCAATATCATCGCACAAATAGATAGAGAGAGCTGTTAGTAGCTAATCTCGTTATAGTGATCATAAAAATAAAGCCACAGGAATGTTAAATAAATCTGAGCCACTTGAAGCCAATCCTTATGAAGGTTTCAGGTGACACCGGGTGGAACCCATTGGGATGAAACCAGGTGCAGTGTGGACGTGTGGAACCCATTCCAGACACAGATGAAACCATGTGTAGTATGTACAGGCCAGAGTTGGCAAGCAGCTCTAGTCTTAGCTGTTTTACAGGCATCAGTGTGGGACCAGTTTTTGTTTTCTGCATGGTTGCTTGTTGTCCTACTTTTTGACTCACTCCCTTTGAATTGAATAGACTGCCAAACATTCTAAGTACGTTAGGTATAACACTCCATGATTGTTCAATTAAAGTTCCTAGTTCAGCAGCTGGTTCAAAACATGTAGCCATGCATACTTCTAATGCACTAATTGGAAGTCTTGTACACGTTTATCAATAGAAATGAATTCCCCACAAGTTATTGCATGAGGTTCCATAGAAATAGCAACCCTGGAATATTTGAGTGTTGAAGAGTACTCTATTTAGATGATCAGCAAAACATGACGTATTTTTAGAATTTCCTTTTTTATTTATTTTACCTTCATTTTGATACCTTTTGTTGTTTTTATTCTTTTACAATTAGAAGTTTACATATATTTTCCATATTTTTTAAGGTTTTTCTTCTATATATCAATAATCTCCCCTCCCTCTAGTAATCTCTCCCCCCCCCTAGTAATCTCTACTCCCCCCTAGTAATCTGTCCTCCCCTTCTGCTCATGTCTACAGATTGAAGAAGCTGCAGACACAGTGTCTTCTCTGGTGGAAGGACGCATCACCTGGCAACAAGTGGAGAGCAAGTTTCCAGCCTTCACTGGACAAGAATCAGTCAATTCAGACAACAAATGAAAATACATAGAAATTTCTTATTGGAATCTATAACTTTGTTTCTCTTGACAATACACTATCTAGAATTATTACAAAGAAAACAGACAACAACAACAAAAAAATCCCACTATAGTATTAATTAATTAAAACAAACATGGTGAACTGTTACATATTAATGTGCTGTTTCAGTTTGGATTTGTTTTTTTTCTCTTTCTTGATCTTGTCCTTGCTGGCTTTAGATTCTCTCCGTGATTCTCGTTTCGCTTTCCTATCTACTGCACTGCGTCTGCGGGTTTGAGTTCCAATCTTCTCTGGACTGTTAAGTGCACTGCCTTTTGGTGAGGCTATTGCTTCTCTGTCCATGTGCTCTGCGGCTTGGGGGACAGATACCAGAGCTGCAGCTGTTACTATAGACAGACCACATGCCAAAGTTGAAGCATTGGAGAGCTTGTCTTCTATGCAACGCATGATAGCTTTGTCTGACAATACGGAGTTGTCTGACATGCCAAGCACATCCCAACTCTGTGACATAGCATAAAAACTCATCAACAATTGTAACAAACAATCTCTCTCTGGGGCTGCTTAAACAAATCACCAGCTTGTAACAAACAATTAATCTCTCCTGGGGCTGCTGTCAAATTAAGATATAACCAAGCAAATATCTGTATACTTCACATGACTATCCAAGGTGCTCCTTCAACACATATTAGTGGAAACACAAGACTACAACATGAACACACACATACCCCTCCACTGACAGTTGCATCATTGGAAGAAGACATGGTGGAAGATTCTGCTTCTGTTATTGGGGACAAAACTCGGCTCATCTGAGGACCAACATATGCTGGTGTCTTCAACATGTTGTTTGGTTTCTCCCCAACTGCCACTAATCCTCCTGTGCCAGCAGCAACAGCCACTGGTTGCTGGGACACCTGCTTGGGGGTGTGGTTTTCTGAGGTGGGTGTGGTCTCGACTGTTGGAGAATGATTTGGTAACATGATTGAAGGTTGTTTTGAGGTAGGCGAATTATCTGTGGACAAGGACGGCTGGTTCTGATCTGTGGTGGGTGTGGTATTGTTATCATTATGATGTGTACTGGATGTGGTTTGAGTGTCATGATGTGGCATTTCCGTGACATCAAGATGACTATTAGTAGTTATAGTGTTTTTTAGCTCAGTGGGTGTGGTGTGTTGGGGGGCTGCAGCAATGGTGTTATTCCCGTCCGCCGATATGGGTGTATCTGGAGGGGTTAAGTTGTGCAATGAGGAAGGAGGAAGCAAATTCATCGACATCTCCCTCTCAGCTGAGGGCCCTCTGCTTCCTCGTGGGGGTGTGGCTTCCTTGCTCACCATTGACTTCAATTTCTTGAGATCGGCAGTGCTGAGGGTTGACTTCCTGCGTATGGTGCCCTTCCTTCCTGTGGACTTCAAGGAAGTGCCTGACCTGATTTCCTTCAACAAGTTGTCCATGATGCAGCCGTTCTCCTCTATGATGGGTGGAGGCTGGCCCACCTTGCCTCCTGCCACCTCTCCTGTGCCCCCTTTAGCTATCCGCTTCTTTCTCTTCTCCTCATCAGCAATTTTCTTTGCTGCCTCTCGCTTTTCTCGCTTGGCATCCAGGATGACTCGCTGGGCATTCTCCTGCATCGACATAAACGGGTAAGGGAATGTGTGAACAAGGTCACATGCATGTTACAAACAAATTGATTAACATCACATGTTTAATCATACAAGAGGGTGTGGCCATTAGATATATAGGTATGGGTCAGTCAAGGAAGATTTTATTTGTCACTGGTGGACATTGCTTCACGCCTGGTTATAGAAGAGGATATTAAGTTACAGACAATCTCTTATTTCAGAAATACTTAAATAGGAAATGTTGAGATAATTATGGCATCAATTGGCATTCTATTTACAGGAATACAATTATTAAGAAACATTGAAATATGGTGCTAATAGTCACTTGGAATAACTTATGGGGGGAAACAAGAGAAACTGGACCTTCACATTCAGTGGAGGTGCTATTACCATCACATCACATCACATCACATGATTCAGTCAATGTAGACGCCCTCTACTGCAGCCAACCACTCACACTTTTCAGTCAGGTGATCTGCTAGTGGGCACACAGACCTGTGACTAAAGTGTTTTGTTTTGATTATTCTCTTACCTATTATGGTCATTCATCTTTTACCATATATATATATATATACACACACAGAAATAATTAGGATAGAATTGTTTGGCAATTCACTGAAATGAGTACTGGATCTAAGAAAATGCACTAATGACAAAGCAATCAAAATATTGAACCAATTTCTAGTGGGCATGCTCAGTTGTTAGGGGCAATTGGAGTTTGAGCTTCATCAATGTGTTTGATCAAGTTGGATGACACAAAAATCAAAGTTTGTTTGAGTAAGAGTGTTTATTTCATATCCTATTATAGAGGCACAGGTAATTAGTGAGACACCCTTTTCAAGTGTTTATTTATTTATGGTGTGCATTCCTGGAGTCCTGGTTGGCATAACAACAACAAAACAAACACCCTATTTGAAGTCCAGTATTTCCATTCAGGCTTCTCCTAATATACAGCCATGTATTAATGGGAATTAAGATTATTAAACCAGTTTTTTTAAGTGTGCAATGTGGACAGGGCTTTAGTCTCAGAGTGGAATACAGCTGCCATCCACCTCCCCTACATAATGGTTTAAAATTATGTGAGAAACATATTTACAGTTTCCTATGGCCCAAACTACTGACACCACTGGCTAGGTGCTCACAGTTCTCCCAGGGTCCACAGAATTGGCTATGGTCAGGTTTCCGTCCATAAATACCAATGTGTAACTTATTTAAAGTGAAATGTAATTTTGAATGAACCCAATGATTTACTGATAATTAGAAAGATATGCAACAGTGAAGCAGACCCATGTGCTAAGCTGTTGTTACTGTGTTGGTGTCCTGAATGTTCAGTTCATGTATTCATGCAGGAAGTTCATGTTTTGGGGGGGGGGGGGGGGGGGGGTTGAGGGGATGAAGATTTTGTGATTTTATTGAGCAGGCTTGGGGTATGCAGCTCTACTTTCTTGCAAGCTTGGTGTGCATCTTCGAGGATAGTTTGTGTTTATAGGGAATGGATGAGCTGCACTTCTATTCTTAAATTATTAATAATTATTATTATTATTTATCAAGATATCAAGAAGGGATCCCGTTTTCTCCTCCATTAAAAGGTTTCTACAGAGCATGGCTACATAAAAGGAACAGCCTTTTTATTTATAACAACTGAACAGATTCAGTGTTCAGAGTATTGTTTGTTTTTAATTAAAAAACAACAAACTAATTAGTGAATTAAATGATTATGAACTAATTGAATATGGATTAATTTATTAGCATATCACCACAAATCTCAAACACAGAGCACGAAGTAAAGGCCCTCCCTCCATCACTGGAAGGTTGCACCTCCTTCATATAGTAGTGTAATTAGATTCTCTCCTCCTCCCACCCCCCCCCCTCCCCCCCAACCTTCCTCTTAGTGTGGCAGCTAAACTCCAACCTTGTTTGCATTCTCTATTTCTTTGAGGAAGCTGAGGAGGTTGATAAAGAGTTCCTCCAGCTTGAACTTGTGGCTATCCAGGCAGAAATACTCTGCAACTTGTTTCATTTTGGAGTTGACCTTCTCCAGGCTGGCTTTCAAGTCTTCCAGTGTTTGCTTGGCCTCCTACAAAAACATCAACAACAATATTATCAAAAACAACAACATTATAATTATCATCAACACCATTAATGATATAATTGAACAACAATGTTAACAAAAAACAATGTCAACATTGTTACCAACAAGAGCGGTCCCACACTAAGACTTGCGTCAAATAATTGCTATAATATTTATTGAAACATGTTTTAGACTACACATAATAATTGTTTAGAATACTTGAGGTGAGGTTAAAGTTGGGTGAGATTACAACTTTCATGTTTCTATACAGTAAAAAGTACTTAGTTGTAATAACAAACTTTGGTGTTTCCAAACAGTAAAGAATTAGTTTAAAACTCCATTCTTGAACAAAACTTGTGAATGTACCCTCCCCCCCCCCCCCCCCCCCATTCTAAATGTTCCTAGACCTGTGTGTGTGCCACAGGTAAAAATAAAAATATCAGAAGCATTAATGATAACAAAACATATTAAACAACATTACCATCAAAATTACAAACCATAGCAACAATTCACATCAACAGATAATACTACAGAAATGTTGGAACATTTAAAAAAAATCATGTCACAATCATCATCATGACATTGTGTTTCCACAGACCTAACCACGTCCCATATCCCAACTGTCTAGCATTTGCCATTCACTAGACACGCCTTCCCATTACCCAGGAACTCAGTCATAATATCATAATGTCATAATGTCGTCATGGTAATTGGTGTGGTATAATGGTCTTGCCCTAGAGAGGGGGAAACAGAGCATCTCTTACAGCAAGGAAGGCCTTCAGTTGTGCCTTGAGGTCGTCTGGGCTCTTCTTGGTCTTCCCCTCCAAATCCTTCACCTTCTTGTTCAGCTCCGACACTTGTCCCAGCAGATACTCGTGAGACAACCTTCAACATGAAGACATACAGACAGACCACACCATGTGAATAATACATACACTCTTAATATGCATATGTAGCTGCGGTTATGTGTTTTCTACAGCCACTCTGATACCTGTGTGTGTATGTGAATGTATGTATGAACTCATGGATAGAATTAATGGCAACCTGCCTCAACCCAGTGTGATGTTGGTCCAGTGTGTGTCCCCATAGAGCTATTGTCAACCTACTTCAACTTGCCTCAACCCAGTGTGGTGTTGGTCCAGTGTGTGTCCCCATAGAGCTATTGTCAACCTACTCCAACCTGCCTCAACCCAGTGTGGTGTTGGTCCAGTGTGTGTCCCCATAGAGCTATTGTCAACTTACTTCAACCTGCCTCAACCCAGTGTGATGTTGGTCCAGTGTGTGTCCCCATAGAGGATGAACTATTATCAACCCAGTGAAGTGGCCTAGTGTGTGTCATAAATGAAAATGATATTTATTAAACTTTATTTAAGTTCCCAGAATTGTTGAGCCTGCAATAGTGGGAGGTTCAACTGCACGCCAGACAACCAACACTCAGTCATGCATGACCTTTTCAAAAAAATAATAAATCCTCAAGAAACTGATAAGATAACATCATTCCAAGAGTGAAGAGGATTCCAAGAATCCAGCTGCCTTTGGCCCACCACGACAACCTCATATTCTTAGAAAGTACTCCCCTGAGCAATGGTGGAGTATTTATTTCGTGATACTTCACTCATGAAGGATGTGGTGACCATGACAATAGGAGTAATGGGTTGTTCCTGATAGGATGGGTGGTTATGCCTATATAAATATTTTACAAATTTAGAAGTTGTGTCTCTGGGGAACCCACCTTATTCCACAGAAACTTACAGACATGAGGTTTTGTATTAATCCATTACTAGCACAGGTATCAAGTGTGGGACAGATGAAGCATCATTTTGGGAAAAGCCATAAAAGGTCACATGAAATAGAATTATAATTGTGAATGTGCTTCAATAAATGCTGAGACAAGAATGTCTGTCTTCCTACAGAATCCTCTCAAATGATGGGCAATGTTTATTATGAAATAGGTAAAACCAACAAAAAACTTTCACATTGGATCAGCACATTCTTGAAGTTTCCTCCATGTCTCAGCTTTGAGGGACATGCCCTAATAATCGGCAACATCAGATTTTTAGGTATTTCATTAGTTACCTCAGTAGATTAATATTGATATATGTTGATGTGATGTGTTCTTTATGGAGTTAAATTGTTATATGTAGTGACATCAGTAGGAAAATGCATGTACTTGTGATTTGATGATGATCGATGAACACATTGTTATGTGTTCTATTGCCTTTAGCTATATATTGCGTGTCCATTAGGTTGTGCCAATGGATGGTTCAATTTCAATACACACAAACGAAGGACGTCAAAGTGTAACTGCTTATGTATCCATGGTAATGACATACTGATATGATAACCACTCAATCCACATCCATATGCGGTATATATTATCAACTAAGACAGAACTAGAGTGTGCAAAGTGCATGAATTTACTCAGTGGCAGTTCCAGGAATATAAGAATCTTTTTTTTTTTTTTGTCATTGCTTGTTGCTGATACTATTTATTTGTGTTTCATTTTCGTTTTTTATAATTAACTGCATGCCTTCCCAGCTGCTTTCTGTTGACAACTTGACTATTGTGTCTCCCCAGAAGATGAACTATTTCACTTAATATCAATATTTAACCTCTGACCTTGTTGCCTGCTCAAGATTGGGAAGTGTGTCTTTAATGGTAAGTAGTTCAGGCTTCTGATCCTCACACACCTACACAACAACAAACAACAAAGAGAAGAAAAACAACAACATAAACAAATATAAACACTATGAGAGAGAAGAAAAAAGGATGATGATACAACAGTGGACACTGTTTTACATGTTTGATGTGAGTTGGTAAGGTGTGAACTCACCTGTGCTATGAAGTGAAGAAGAGACATCCGTGGTTTGTTGGCTTTCGTGTCCTTTAGCTTAGACAGAGACTCAACAGTGAAGCCATAGGCATCACCAGCCCTTCCACCCTGCAAACGCATGCACACACATGCACGCACGCACGCGCGCACACACACACACACACGCACACATGCACACACACACACACACACACACACACACACACACACACACACACACACACACACACACACACACACACACACACCACAGTATTTCAAGCATGAGTTTGATGCATGGGATGGCTTCAATACGATAGAAAACTTTGCATTGTTAGCTAAACATTTCTAAATAGATTTCATTTCCAGAGTATTGGGACAAAATTAAATTCTATTCTAGAACTGGAATGGATATCAAGTTTATTCCAGTGTTGTATCCATGGTGGTATCGTGAACAGACCTAATAGCATTTATTGGGACAGATACTTGTGAGGGTATATTTAGTAATGATATTCATACTTGGAATCGAGGCAGTTTGATATGGTTAATTATCTCTTGCCTCAATTAAAAGTATAAACTAATTAGTGTTCTCATTAGATTGGAGCATGGTATTAATGAAACAAAATGGCAGTGTAAAGGAGACTTGATTGGCATGTGTTTCACTTACGCCATTGATGATGTTGCCAGCAATCAGAGCGATGTGGAACAACTCTGTCAACATGTCACATGATAGCACTTCCCCCATGGCAGTTGCCAAGGTAGCAATGGAGGGCTTGATGTCCGCCACTTTCTCCTGGAACTCGAGTTTCAGCTGCATGGCCTCAATACGCACTGTAAACCTGGACAAGGAAAGAGGGTGAGAGCAAGGGAGGGAAATAATGAAGAGAACAGACTATAAACTACAGAAAATTTTGCACACCAAGCTTATGATGGGTAAAAAAATGAGGTGAACAAGAGCTGTTGAATAAATTGTTTGACTTAAAGATTTCTGCCCAAACTAATCATGTTTCAAGCTCTCACTCTCTCTCTCCCACTTGATTGAGACCAGAGTTGAAGTCCAGATCTTAAAGCACAGCTCATGTGGTCTGTGAAGATGGCGCAGTCTATTCAGAACATACATCCACTTCAAAAAATAGTAATTAATAAATTATAGCCACCAATTTCTACTGATTAAAAGAAACCGGGGGAAAAAAAAGTTTTCTACCATGCAACATATCATGTGTAGGAATAATGGATTTTTACAGGAGTGGTTAAGGACACACCCACATTACATGCTTATGAACAGTATAGAATGGAATGAGCATGGCCAGTAAGCTGTACCCAAATGATATGATTAATTAATATTTGTCATACTCCCACACTCGTGAACGCTCACATATACACACACAAGGAAGCGTGCATGATAAAAATCAGGATCTCTTGTTCCAGAAGAAGTGCAGGCTAATTGAGAAGACCTATGACTTCCTCCCAAGAATAGAGGAAAAGAAGATTATCCCCAATCTGAATCTCTGCCCTCTTCTACACATAGCCCTTGTGATATACTACACAGTTGGAACTCAGGCTCCCTCTGTCCGTTCCTTCTTGCCAACAGAAATGCAGTGTTGACACACAAATTGTGTCTGTGTTAGCAAGAGCCCAGGGGCATGCCCAGACAGTAAGCTACACAGATAAAGCACAAGGTAGGAATAGACTTGACATCCATTCAAAAAAATTTCTTTTTTGGGGGTTAAGGAAATTTATTGTTTAGCTGCCTTCACTTTTCAAAGTCTTTCATCACATTGCAAACAGGTTTGGTTGAGTCAGATTCCTAAAACCTAAAATTGTTATGCACAAGTTCTCAAGTGTACACACTCCATGACAAAATCTCTAATAGGAATTTACATGTTGTTTGTTGATTTAATTAGAGTAAGTGCAATGTACGGAGTGCCATTAAATGTTTTGTGCTTATCCTCACCAAAACTTCTCTGCAGAAGATTCAAGTGAGCATGGGGCATATAAGTACCATGGCAACACCACTTGACCTCCAGCTGCCCACTAGGCAATCATTGGCATTGGTTCAAAATAAAAACAAAGTCCTTCAAGGCATATGAATACAATATTGATTCCAGAAGGCACCAGGTTAATTAATAATTGTACCAAATTCTTCATTTAACAGGAGACCTAACAGAGCACAGAATTATGTCCCATGTTAATTGCTATAAATTTACTGTAAAAAGCACTCACAAGGATATTGAAACAGTGACTTATGAAGCATGCAGCTGTAAACCCTCTTAACCAGGCACACAAAACTCTCTCCTATTCTAACATCACACTACATCTGTGGCCACATGATGCAAGTTTGAGCAATGTAGAGGAACCACACATCTTCAGTCTAACATTGGCAGTTAGCACGGGTCTATTTCACAACTTCAAGTCATATCCCATGTGGTGGGAGACACTAAATAATGTTACCTCCCAGCACAAAGTTTGTTTAAGTATATCTATTTATACATGTTCTACAATCCTGAAACAACTTGGACAGGATACCACATAGAGGGGAAATAGTTCTGTTTGTGATGAAGTAATGATACTTCTCACCTAATAGTGCCAATTCTCACCAAATAGTCCTAATTCTCACCAGGAGAGTGAGACAATTGAAGTTAAATCATGATTTTCCAGGAGAGGGGAGCTTCAATCACCAGATAAGTAATAATACCTTATAAAGCATTGTATATGAACTAATACACCAGACCTAGTCTCAGAGCTCTCTCCTCTCTTTCCCTCTGGACGGTGAAGACACTTGCCTCCATACTCCTTGCACACTCTCTGCTCTAGCTGACAGTTATCCATTCAACATGACTCACAAGATGAGACAACTTCTCTTCAAACTCCTCCCCCCCCCCCACCTATAGGAACCAAACAATAGACTGGTCACTCTTGAGTGAATAAACATCATCACCCATTTCCCTCTCTCGGGAGACAACTAGTATGCACTTGTAATTCAAATCGATTGCATCAGCTGAAACCTTACATTTCCATTTCAGACAGGAAGTAAATCTTTTGTTTCAGTTGAAGCAATTGCTTATAATTTCACTTCCAGTGACCACATTGTCCTGCCTGTTAGTTTCAGTGTACCCATGAACTTTTTTCCTGTTTCCTCCTGTTGGAAATGACATCCAAATTGTGAGTGCATACATGGCAGGATGAGTTCATGGGGTCTTCAAGGAAAGCAATTATGATTCACAATGAAATAATTAAGTTGGAAATAATTCCAATAACATTTTGCTATCTAGTTGACATAAAGTAATGACTTACCTGTAAAGTAAATATTTATAATTTTTTTTCTTCCTTGAATTAATGCAGAGAAACCATCTTGATTACATTACCGTCCACCCAGCAGTTGTAGCTAAACACTCCTTACTTCTTTCCCCCCCCCCCCCCTCCTCCTCAATAATAGTTAGGGTTAGGGCTAGAGCTAGTGTAAGGGGATCAATAAATGGTTCTATCATTTGGACAGGGCAAGGGATGGAGGTAAACTGGCAGTCAGTGAATGGCTACTGGTGTAACTAAGGTTGAATTTGGACTAGCCAACCAGAACTCACTGTTTGACTGCAATGAGTCTTATGAAGAAGTCTTCAGCAGCTCCCAACATCTTTGTCTCCCCAGAGAAACTCTTGAGGGTGTCAATTTGCCCGGAATCAGGCAATATCTTCAGCAGGGCTCGAAGTTGGTCAATACTCATTCTTGATGAGTCTCCATCATGGATCATGTTAACTAGTGTGCCGTTGTCCCTAGTTACAAACACAAAAACTATCATTACACCATGGATACAAACAATAATTATTGCTCCTATGGTAACACATTCAATTATTTGTGTGGTAATATCATTACACCATGGATACTAACCACAATTATTGCTCCTATGGTAACATACTCAATTATTTGCATGGTAACTGCGAAGACAGAGATCATAAATACCTGACTTCCTCCCACTTTTCAAAGTTGGTGGTAACTCATTGGTGGATTTCGGAACTACCACACTTTGTGTTACTATATCTTGAGCTTGCACACACAGCACCAATAACATATTTACCACATAACATAATTCCTTTCCAAATCTTCACTGCAAACGCATTGTTACTCTAACACTTAATATTATATGACTGGATTTATCATGTGATACAAATAGTACATGATCACATAATCATGTAACTAACATTTTGAACTGCTTGAGGAATATGTTGACATTCAAGCTTGTCTTCTGGTCAAGCAAACACACCTACAAAAACATTGTCAACAACAACCATAACAACAATAATAAACAACAAAAGTAAACTACACAGCATAATATTAACAATACAAGCAAACTTAGAACAGGAGCATATACACACTGGTGTTTTGTTTAGCAGACATGTTCTAGTACACATAATTAATTACTACAGCCATGATAATGTCTAAAGGCATTTCTGGAACCCAGTGGAACCACACACCCCAAAGGTTGAGGGTGCAGTCCTAGAGTGCCTGCATATTGCAATAATCAAGACTTGTGACAAGCACATGCTCAGGTTATGTCAACTATTCAATAGTGGTTCTTTAATTCGGCCATATTTGTGAGTTCCCCAAGTGCCAGGGGAATCCCACCAACACACTGAAGTTGTGCAACAGAACAAATGGGAACTATGACTCCTTACTAATTGTTTTAATTACTTAAATTATGTAAATCATTGTCCATTAATTATATTGTTGTATGTTTGATTATAACGATTAGTGCTCAGTGATTGAATTGTATTTGTGTGACTGTGTAGTTACTTGTAATTATTGTGCACTATCAACACAGCTCCCAGTCAATAACCATATCACATGACTGGATTGATGACTGGCAGACTACTTAAAGGAACCTATTTTGAAGCTGCCTAGTAATAGATCAGCACACAGATTGGATCAGGAGCATCCTAACATCAATAGACTGCTACCTTATCTTGGCTACTGCATATTGGGTGAGTATCTGGGACTGACCCATAACACATGCACCTAGTCCCCTCACACACTTATACACACCCACACTCCTCACCACAGTGGGTTGCTTTGGCTTCGCCTCCCCTCCTTCTTGCTTCTTTACCACTCTCTCTGCACGCGAGAACAAGCTCTCCACTTGAGATGGATCTATGTCCACTGCCGTATCCATGGTACCCTTCACAGAAGAAGTCCAAAGAGTGGCATTACTGGAGGCATCTCTCTGAGACACCTTCACCCAGTTCAGCTTCTTCATTGGCTTAGATGGCTTGTGTCGTCTAGCGGCTTCAAACTTGCACAGAGAACTAGTGACACTTATTCCAGCTAAGCCGGGAAGACTAATGGATGGGACACCACCACCTGGGAATGGAGGGGGTGGAGGAACTCCACCCCCTGGAGGATGTGGAGCTCCAGAAATGCCTGGGGGAGGAGGAGGAAGGGGTGGTGCTCCAGGAATGCCTGGGGGAGGAGGAGGAGGGGGTGGTGCTCCAGGAACACCTGCGGTAGGAGGGAGTGAAGCTCCAGGAAAGCCTGGGGGAGGAGGAGGAGGGGGTGGTGCTCCAGGAACACCTGGGGAAGGAGAGAGAGGCTCTCCAGGAATAGCAGGGGGAGGTGGGGGAGGAGGGGGAGGTGGTCCAGCAATGTTTGGAGGAGAGGAAGCTTCAGGGACTCCAGGAGAAGGGGGGATTCCAGACAATGGTGGAGGAGGAGGAGGCGGAGCCCCACCAGTTGGAGGAGGAGTAGCAGCGACTGGGACGGGTTGTTTCTTTCGGTTTTCCTCGTCCTCCAGAGCTTTCTGTATCTGGTCTATTCCAATGTCCATAAGACGGTCCTTCTGGCCTGCAGGCTCCTCCATCAAGATGACCTGCTGGCTGAGCGTCTCCATGACGTCCCAGACTGCATCTGCCTTAATGCCCTCTCTTTCCACAAGCAACAGGTTTTGCAACAAGTGGAGGAAGGACATTGAATGAGGAGTGTCGCAGAACTAGAAAGAGTAAAAAATAGTAAATTATGTATATATATATATATATATATTTAACACTGCGCCACCACAAGGTGTTCTGATTTACGAAGCTGTTATACTTGCAATTTTGAGTGATCTCCTGTGCAAATTGAATGCAATCAACCACTTCTTTTATTTTTAAGTGTTTTTATTATATTAAAGTGTATATTCTGCTTTAAGTTCAGGGTAGGGTATCTGTTGAAATGTTCTACTTTACCCTAGGGGTTCCAGTAGTTCAACATTCCATAATATTCTCATGGGATACTGTAATAAACCATAATACAGACTAACATTTTTAAAAAATATATATATATCATTCTTGTAATATAGAATGTCGTTTCAATACAAAATATTTCTAGTTATTAATGCATTCCCCTGTTGAAATCATGCTCCTATATAAATTTCTCATATTTGTCCTTGTGCAATTCTTCCACATATGGAAGTTTGGCACATCGATTGCATAAACACCTACCAAGGGAAAGGAAGACAGGCGGTCACTTGAAGACCAGTGGAAATAACAATATATCACCAGAAAAAACTCTCTTAAAGTATTGGCTGGTTAGAAAGCACACTTGATCATAATGCAACTACATAATCACTCTAATGCACCAAAATAGACCCTTCCTATGTCCACCATTAGCTTTACAAAATAGTTCAGCCACTTGAAAAGAATCTGTTAATTTTTTTTGTGTATATTTTTAAGTGGAGAATTCACTTGCAACATGCTGGACTACTTTAATTCAATATTACATAATATATGTATACGTATTTATATGTACATATATAGTCACATATACATATATATATACATACATGAATACGTACATGTATATATTTATATGACACTAGAAAAGTATTCCCAGCATTGCATGGGTCAGATATATTTGTAACATTGTTTTCTTTCCTTCACTTTCTTCTGAACCAAACTTCCTTATCAGTTTAGCAGCTGATGTCTTGTGCCACTCACCAGTCTCTTCTTTGGCAGCATGATGATATTGCAGTGTCTCAATCATAAACCCTTTACCAATAAAGCACAAATCTATTGAACCATCCGCAAACATACTATAAGTCAGTCTCGAGAAAATTTTCTTCTTTGAAATAAAAAGATACATCCAGCAACCTGGAAAATGATTTTTCCAAATCACAACCAGACCAAAAACTTTCCTGGCACAATCAATATGCTAAAGGTCTCATTGAAATTAGTTTGGCTTTGTTTAACATATACTCATATATAGGGAGAGAGCTACACGCATAGATCTATAGCCATACATATATCATACTAACTCTAGTAATCTTTATCTTTCAGAGTCGCTTTAGTGATAGCAGATCTAGGAAGTATTGATTGCCTTTAATAAGAAGTCAAGAATATTTCTGCATCTCTAGTTGCCCCCTCACAATACTGCCATTGGCTGAATTATGTAGAATTGGAGGGGTAAAACATAAAGCCTTCAAAGATGCGGTATTAAACACTCATTTAATCCCATACACAATTAGTGAATAAATACATATCAGCTATTTGAAAACCAGTTGGAATGTGGTAGAAAGGATTCTACAGATCCAGTTCTGTGTTGTAGTGATTTCATTCCTATACCCCCTTCCCAACAGCCAGACCACTCAGCCGCATGCATTTGCCTCTGGTGTCACTTGAATCCCCTCAGTAGTGAGTGCTCACAGCAGACAGACACGCCTCAAGGAAGAACACAAACAGAATATATCCATACTGAACACCCAACAACACTCCAAGGGCAACCAAAACCTAATGACCAGGGGCTAATTCTAATCTCCAGAATTTTCTGTAACCTGGTAAACAATTTATCTGCCTAGACTGATAAGTGATTTTGGTTGGTTGGTTGTCATCATCTTTAGTATAAAATGGTGGGAAAGTGATTGACTTGTGGTCTGGGTATGTTCATTCCAAAGGATCATGTAATATACTCATACCCTCTTGCCAACCTACCCAATCAGGCCATTATGCAATCTAGCTGTTAGCAATAGTTACTGTGTCTTTGCACTTTACTGTGGCCTGGAGCAGTCATTATGAAAGGAGAGAAGAGATATGCATAAATACAGTATTACAGTTGCTCCATTAAAGATAGGACCATTTGGTTCGATTAAATACCATCCAAGGATGGAATCCCTCAAGCCATTAGCCAACATTCATACTTTTCTGTTGTATAGGGAATCATGTAATTCACAGGTTTACTGACCTCATTTAAGCTATTCCTAAGTAACTGAGTGTGTGTCACATAGTGGGGATTGTAGGGTACAGTCATGAGGAGTGGAGTGGACAGAAGGAGTCACATGCACTTAATGACTAACACACACAAGGTGAAAACATAACCTTTTGCTACACAGCTTGTAAAAAATCTAATCACTAGTCACCAAATGTGACCACTGGATCAAACCCACCTCATTACCATTTCCCATTGAGTGCTATGTACAAGGAGAAAGGGGGCGGGGCGGGGAAGATTATTTTAGGGTTTTCAGGTGCTGGAGCTATTGTTGTTAATCGACCAACACCTTGCATTTCAACATTCAACATTATAAGGGGAGAAATGTATTTTCAAGCTCTGCAAAGAATTGGATGAGAGCATTAAGTTGTACCAACTTGAAATAAACTATGATCTATATTTCCCATAAGCAAAGCACTCCTTTTAAACTCAGCAATCACTTCATCTAGTATGTGCTCGTTACATGACAAACTTGCCTGGTTACTTATTGGGGGGAGGGTGGGGGGGGGGTTACCCCTGGTATGCTAATAATCTGCTTTTATTGTATAACTGAATTTTATGGACACCCAACTGGCTCTGTGTGTGCATGCATGATCTGGGCCTTGCAAGGCTCAGCAGAATATTCAGGAATGTAGTTACCAAAGTTTGAGTGATCAGGTTGGTGTATATGTTGACACAGCACATGAACATATATCTGTGTGTGTGTGTGTTTTGTGTGTGTGTG
The DNA here is from genome assembly GCA_963969325.1 of Lycopodina hypogea. Classification (NCBI taxonomy): domain Eukaryota; kingdom Metazoa; phylum Porifera; class Demospongiae; order Poecilosclerida; family Cladorhizidae; genus Lycopodina; species Lycopodina hypogea. The sequence goes on from OZ017788.1 coordinate 11,186,273, forward strand.
TTTTGTGTGTGTGTGTTTTGTGTGTGTGTGTGTGTGTGTTTTGTGTGTGTGTGTGTGTGTGTTTTGTGTGTGTGTGTGTGTGTGTGTGTGTGTGTGTGTGTGTGTGTGTGTTTTGTGTGTGTTTTGTGTGTGTGTGTGTGTGTGTGTGTTTTGTGTGTGTGTGTGTGTTTTGTGTGTGTGTGTGTGTGTGTGTGTTTTGTGTGTGTGTGTTTTGTGTGTGTGAGAGAGAGAAAGAGTTCAGCTAAGCAGGTGGTGCAGCACATAGTGCAGCTGTGTCACTGTATAAAGCACTTAACCACTGACTCCCAATGCTAAAAATATATGAACTAATTGAAACTAACATGAACAGTTACACATAACAATGTCCATTGTTGTGAATTACACATTCAAATATAATGTTAGTTTAACTGCCACCAGCATACCCACATAAACTCATTAACTCACAAAATAACACCTTCAATGAACATGTTCATAACATACTATTTCACCTTCTCTTTCATAAAATTACACACCACATTTGGGGCAGTGCTTGGAAGGAGCCGCAATAATGCTACAAAAACACTTCAGAGCTTAGTAACACTACATTATCAACTATTAGGAAGTGGGCATGTTAAAATGTGACCAGCAGCTGCTATCAAGTGAACTGTGGCCTGTTCTGTCTGTGGGTTTGCAATTTGGATGTGGTCTTAAGGGGAGGCAGTTTGGCTAGTAACACTCTCTTCTCTGTTCAAGCTCAAGCTCAAGTCTCTATCCCCCCTACACAGATTCCTGGCACTTTTTAAGAGTAAAGCAGGAAATTATGAATATAACTATTTAATTCCAAACACAATCCATTAAGCATCTTGAAATAACAGGGATCATTCTATATTTTTATCTCTCCCAAGGTGAACAACATATAACTCAGAGGTAACAGTACAAGATAAAACAAAACATTGTAAGTAGCTCCATACCAATTAGATACTTATGACCACAATAGGACTTCATTGTAATTTAAGAAATCAATCAATATTGTTACTTTTTTTATCATAAAATTTTTATACTTTTAAAAATAATTTTTTAATCTCATAAGTTTACCTTCACAAAGAGAGCATTAAATATGTCCTCATGTGAGTTCAAGTCCACGCCCCCAGGCATGATCACGTTATTGTTGTCTTCTACCCGAGACTCCTCGAACACCTCCATCTGAGTGTCCAGCTGCTCATTGGTCGTGTGTCTCCATGGCATCAATATCTCTGTCAGCTGCAACCCTACAACAAAAATAGACAACATTTGAAAACTAAATAACAGATAACATGAATCTACTTTGTGTCTTGGTCAAGGGAGAAATTCATATCACTTACCAATCAATTCATTTCTTAGTTTTATCCGAGAGGATACGTCAATTGCCCCTGCAATTATGCAGTTGATTAGGGCAAGCACACAAGCCACATACTCTTCCGTTTCTGCCGATTTGATCTCTTGCAGTAGCAAACTGAATCTGTAGCGTTGCCCCTTGGTATGCTATATATATACACACACATGGCATAACACAAGAGTGAGTGAGTGAGTGAGTGAGTGAGTGAGTGTGTGAGTGAGTGAGTGAGTGAGTGAGTGAGTGAGTGAGTGAGTGAGTGAGTGAGTGAGTGAGTGTGTGTGAGAGTGGGTGGGTGGGCATGTGTGTATGAGTGAGCAAGAGGGTTTGTATGATCTCAGCTCATCAGATGTGTGCAAACTATGGAGCACGTGGTTATGACATAGAGAGAGGGTACACTCACACGACACACAAGAGCATCCTTTAGAGCCATGTGAGTTAATTAGATCTATTCATGTCAGTTAATTAGATCAGTCGGTCGAGCTCATGTGAGCACCTTATAATTACAGGAGAGAGAAAGGTCTAAAAAATGTAATGAGTCTCTTTAAGATCAAATCATGTTACATAACCACATGATTGTATTGCAAGTGATCAGCTGAGCAAACACTATTTGAAAGTAACTACTTCTAAATTAAGCCCCGGGGGGGGGGCATTCACATAGGTCAAAACATGGATTCTGCTTCATTAGGGAAGAGAACAACTTATCTACAGGAGAATCCAGCGAGAATGTCTGACTAATGAAATCCAAGAAACTGAAGCCCAACAATAATAATAGGATGTAAAACAGCCTGTCTGTTTACAATTAAGTATTCAGATCATCAACTTTGATTGTACACAACAGACAACAGTGACATGCAATAAATGCAACACAATACAATGAAAACTTATCAAATAGTATGAAAGATTAGAAATGCATGGAATCACTAATACTGCTATCCTTAATATTTGGATATTTGATCTCCAGAGAAGCACTATATCTCCGACAACACAGTGGCTTGACATTCAAGTGACCTCATTTCTAAATATTTTTCACTAGACTTATCTTCCACTTATGACAACATTATGATTTCTTGACCACAATGCTAATGCCAGCTATCCCAAGAAACAATTTTGAAACTATTATGGTCACAATTAATTAATATTTCATGTCAACTCTTGAGAGGATTCTAGAAAAGTTAATTTTAATTTCAGTTGCAAGAAGATAAGCTGGGATTCATGATAAACCACAACCACACCTCAGCCCAATCTGATCCACTGCTCCCTTCCAGCTAAAACAGAAAAGAACTGTCTGTCTAGGGCATTTCCTCTAGAGACCACCCATTCTATTCGAACTCTCCCTTGCTGCCTGGACTAGTAGTACATGTAATGAATTGCTCAGGATCTATTCCATAAACAAACTACTTCTATGTTATGAAAAGGAGAAATTGATGAATAAAGTATCAAAATATAACTATTTGCAGTTCCAAAAATGATCACTTCAGAATAATTTGTCAATGGCTCAGTCCAAAGCTGGTTTGTGGTTTAGCACTAGTCATTGGAATGAAGAGTGACTGTGCCACAGAGAACTATTGGCAGTGGAGCATACTGGGGGGGGGGGGGGGGGAATTCTATTTTGAGGAATGACTGACTATATTGTAGTCCTGTCCCAGAAATACCTCAAAAAGATGAGATCACTGCATTGTGTAAACTCTAGCAATTGAACTCTGGAGTAACACATCTCAAGTGGTGGATGATTTCACCTTCACCATAAGTTTTGTCATGCCTCTTTGTTTACTATGCAAGGTTTGATTGTGGGTTGGTGATAAGGGCGCCAGTTCCCTCCCTCACTTCTTGGCCATGACAATCACTGATCCTAACAGGTAAATACCCTTTGACATTCCACAGCATTGGTTTGCTGTACCAAACACTAAAACACATGTACAAACACGTGTACTCCCAGCAGGGAACACACAAGTGGACCTGGTAAGGTCTGATAAACAGGTGGTCTTGCTCACCTAATACAGCTCCTACCTATAGATAAACTAGGTGATCTCAATAGAATCACTTTTAACATCTATCTACAGAAGAATTCAAAAATAAATAAATAAATTTTAAAAAAATTCCGATTATAAAATCCCCTTACAAATAATCTACTTAAACATATTCACTAATAACTGTGTGTAATACACCTTGCGGTAATGAAAGAAAGAATGTGATGCTATGTAGGCCATTCCACACTAGCCATTGCCCAAAAATGCTGGCATTGCTTTAGAAATAATAGGAGCGTGCAGTCTAGCCTATAATTGGAACAGTAGGGAAATATTGAAAAATAGTGGGCTCATGTTATATTAAATGTAACTTATTCACATAATGAATGCCAGTTAATGCTTTAGATGCAGCCAACTATGGCAGCTGGAGATCATTTAGTGCTGAACAGAGACTATCTCTGAAATGCTGCATTTAAATATCCATTTTCTTGGAGCACTATGAATAAATGTATACTTAATGAAATTGAACTCAATTTAATACTTTATGCTGAGAACTACAGGCACTTTTATTTATAGAGTAATAGGTAGAGTAGAAAATAGTAGAATAGGATAATAGGCAAACATTTTATCGTATTTGGCCAGTGGCTATTTCTCACCATGAAATTGATGAGAGCATCCATTGCCAGGCAATAGCCATCCACAGAGTACAAACACAGGCCAGAGAGCAACTCAAAGATCTGCATCTTCACCAGAGCATTGTTTGTATCCAGCGCTGCACACAAGGATAATACAAGAAAACAATTGAAACAATTACACGCCCACGAAGCACACGGGGAAATCTCCTGGGATGGATGAAAAAATAGACAACCTATTTTTCTAGTAAAATTCATTGCACCCAGATTATTAAAAATACTTGAAATTAGTTACTGGAAATTTAGCACCGCTCTAAAATGGAGAACAACCATTTGCAGTGTTGTTACTGAGACAATCAGCTAAGATAAACACATCCAACCTCTTGTGGAGTGATTGGAGCTGTCTGGTGTTGGTGGTGGTGACAAATATCAATTTACTTTTTTTTCTAAGGAGTGCCATCGATAAACTCCAAATAAGTGCCAATCTAAGACTAGAATTATATTTATCCAACCACTACACCCAATGGAGCCTAAATAAATTTTTCCTATTGTATTCTAGTAATTCTTAATACTCTTAATAAACGCCACTGTACTTCAAAGAACCAATGAAATTATAAGCACCACTGCAACTATAAGCCTGGATCACAAGTGAACATATTTTCCTAGTAATTGGAGCTCCATATAAAGTTAGATCTTTTTAATGGCACTTTCAAATAGTAGATAGACTGCTTATATCTGGAGCAACTCTAGAAATAAATGGAACATCTTGTCTTGCATCACTAATACAACACTTTGGCAGGCTAGCTGGATGACTTCTGGTTTACTCCATACCTTGGGCCAGCTTCTTGACAAAGCCTTCCCCTGGCATTGCGATCATAAACTCAAGGCCGTATCTGTTATTCATGATTGCCTTTATGCAGTTCACGCATTCAAGCTGTTTCAGTGCGTCTGTGAGGCTGGTAAATCCTCTGGTAGACCAAGTCTCCATGGCGTCAAAGATGGCCGATAGTCCACCCAGGGATAGGAACTGCTCCATCCAATCCTGGTCTGCTGAACGGACCCTGTTCATGAGGCCCCTGAAATTCAGCCCACGGCTCACCAAGGTGATGCATAACTCCGGGTCAGCTCCTTCCAAACTGGTGGAACTCAGGTCATCCGCGTTAACAACGCTGACTTTGGTCTTAACAACTTTCCACTTCTCCATGTTTCAAGTTTGAGACTACTTGCTACAGCAGCATCTAACAACTCCTAACCGAGAAGAATTTTAAATATTTGTTGGTTGTTTTTTTTTCGTTGTGCAAATGCTCCACTTTTATATTCACTTCAGCGGAGGATGAAGAAAAACCCACAAAAGTGGGTTGGGCGTGTTTACGAGTTATGCGCAGGCGTGTAAAAGTAAAACTTTTTTTTTTGTCCTCACACTGAATTCTGTAAATGGCCTCATCTGTGTACTGCCTTCTGGAGCTGTGGTACAGTGGATTCTAGTAGATAACACACTGACAAGAATTGACACTGGCACCGAGAGTGCAAACCATCCAGTGACATAGTGGTAACTGAGAGTTGTGGCTATTCCAGTAAAGAGGGGAAAAACCCTCAAGATTGGTGACAATGAACACTCTTGCTTAATGTCTGTCTAATAAAAGTGGCAATAAAAATTCAGACACATCAACAGGCTTGTTACATTCTGTGGGCTGTGTCTTTTATAAAGATTAAAGTATCAAACAATAAAGAACAAAAATGGTTTATTTATCAATTTCATTTCATATATTCTCAACAATTGGCTAAAGGTAAATTATACAAAGGAACGTAGCTTATAATTCAATGTTTAAATTAATCTCAGTTAGTCAATGTGGTTAACAGATGGTTTAGGGAAGTTATTGAGGTGTTAGATTATCCCCTGGTGTCACATGACACCCTTAGGTGCATTACTGTTATGCCACTGTTTGGAGTTGGTTGATAGCAGCAGGATATTATGTTGAATTTATGGATGTTTTTCTCGTCATCTTGAATATTCTCACTCTGTGTCAGCATTGGAAATTGGAGAATGGGTGCTGATCAACTGTTGCTGTGCCTTCACTACAGAGTGTTAGTTATGCAACCAGATAATTGTGTTCACCACATGTCAAATACACCAGATCTTGTGTATAGATGGAGCTTTCCTTCGATGCTGGATGTACGATCTTCAAATGGGTGAAGACTAGGTGGTGTAAGAACATAATCTGAAAATTCCTTGTCAATTCTCATTACACTGCAATGAAGTAACTGTAAGTGTAGTTTATAATATTTTAGGGCACTTTGTGTATATACAGAAAGTTCAATCATTAACATTACATCGAAAACTATATTACGTAATTATGTTACCAAATATACTAGCCTCTCAGCACCAATATTCCTCCAACCAGAATACATAGGGGTTTATTGTTACTTTGGCACCAAAATTACTCCAGCTATGAATCACTTCAATAACTTTAGACTCTCAAGGGGAAAATGCAAACATTGATAGTGTTGGTGTGTTCAATAATAAAGTTTCTTCAAAATAAAAGCAACTAAATTAATTAATTTTGCCACTTTGAACTGGATCAAAACTTTACTAGTAATTAAACACCACACCCAATAGAAGCATTGCAATTGCTGGATTTGGGCCAAGATCAGGGGTTTTTTTAAAATCGTCTTTATAATTCACTTGCTAGAAGCCATTGTATATTATCTCCAAATACCTACTGAAAGGTTTCACACCTTACAGAATCACATCCACTCTCGTATGTACTCAAGCATATAGCTAGGCTCCTACAGCCCAAGTGAACATCAGTATAAGGTTCTTTAATACGATTTCATGATTACACAACTCGGGTTATTATAATTTTTTTTTTGGCATTACATCTTCATCCTTATCCCCACAGCACAATCAAATGACAACTTACAAGATATTTGGAGAGCAGTTGACATTGTGCCCCCTATGGGGGAGTTGCACGACTACGTCAGACGAGTACAGTGTGCCATGCCTACTTATGGTATTAGTAGTCCACCAGCAACATAGAAAATGTATTAGCTTTCATGACTGGAAATACTAACCTGAACTACAACTGCAAAACATAGTAACTTCTTCTGCTCTTTTATGGGAATCTTGAAAGTCTATAAATTTCCTTCAAGCTTGTAGCAAATATTAGAATATTCAATCAATAATTTCAGAGAAATGGAGGTTAAAAGTGGAGAAAAGATTACTTACTCCTCATGTTCAGCTTGCTGCTAGATTTCAGAATGTATTGACATGTGGCAGTAGCTGTGAGTGTCAGACAGGTGCAGAGGTGCACGGAGCCCAAAAATAGATGTTAGTTCTTCTTGGAACTTTTTGTCCAGCAGCACTTGTGGTAATCCAGAAATTTTAGGAGATGAAGTGAGGTCACCTCTGGCCACTGTCTGACACTCACTGCTGACAATGAATTCTATGGACTAGCAGCTAACTCACTGGCTAGTCTAGAAAGCAAGATGGACTATTTAAAGGGGGAATAATCCATCTGGTCACTGTTGCTAGTTTTTCCTGATCCCAGCGGAAGTATGCCACTGCCAAAAATGTTATTTAAGTTACAGATATAAAAATTTTAAAAAAATGAGTTTATGAAATTTCCATTAACCAACTAGTGAATATTCAAATCTGCAATAGTGAAGTTTATCCATCCTAATTATTTAAATTATTTACTGGCAAGGCCATGAATTTGCCTCCACTTTCTTGTTAAACATTCTTTCACTTTCATGTTCCATTTTCTGGAATATCAGGGACTGAACATCCAGAAATTTGCTCTTATTATCAAGCTAGAAATTTATAAGGTCTCTATTCCAGTAGCTTGTAAGGTGTGTACCTGTATTTTTAGTTTTTAAAAAGGGCAGCTTTTTTTTTTTTTTCAACTGCTAGAATTATATTTGTCTGTAATTATTTCTCCAACAGAATCTGAATTAATATTTATGGCATAGTCTTATAGACCTTTTATCAAATCAATAGGGTGGGTAATGGGTAGAACTAACCACACTGTCATAGTCATACAAATATAGTGGGGAAAATTGGAAAATTGGAAAATTGGCAATGATTTAGAAACAGAAAAGACAGGAGCAGTTCCCAGGAATAAGATTGCCAGTGTTTGAAAACTATTACATTTTTTATGGCAATGTGCTTTACTGGTAAGAAAAGTAGAGTGGCTGGTTGTACATAGTTTAATTGTGGAAGTCCCTGTTCTATTAAAGATGGACCCCCCCCCCCCCCCCCAGGTTATCTGTGGTTTTGTAGTTAAGCTTATTGGAAAGTAATGTATTTATGGGGAGGACCAAACTCTCCCCTTTAAAAAAAAAAGGGGGGGGGGGGGAGGGAAGAGAAAAGGTCTGCTTGTAATCTTTCAATACTTTGGGTCTCCATTCACCCACTGTGCTGGAACCACTCTCACTAATTACTTCTCTGCTTAAGTTGAAAAATGTTAAATCACACTGGACCTGGGACATATTGCTATTAAAGAAAAATTCTTAGACTTACATAGAAAAATTAACATGTAGAAGTGTAATAACCACACTGGCTTCATTTTGTAAACATTGGCCTTGGGTGAGCAGCTGCAGAAATGACTCTATATGGTTTGTTCTGAGACAGTAACACTTTCTATGATTTCAGGAGAGCTTGAATACTGCTGAAAGAGGAACTAAACTAGTGTTTATAATGCCAGCCACCACTTACTGTATACAGACATAGCTCTCAGGTGCTCCACTTTAGGTAAGGGAAAATAGACTAAATATGTAATCATTTTAGAGCCACCTTTACATGAAATATTAAGAGCAGCTGCAGAAATGGCCCTTAAATGTTTACAATTGGTGGTTTGTTTGGAGAAGTTAACACTTTCCATGGTTTCAGGGGAGCCTGAATATGCTGAAAGAGGAGCTAAACTAGTATTTATAATGCCAGCCACCACTTACTACAAGCACAGTTCTCAGGTGCTCCACTAGAGGGGAAAATAGACTAATGCATTTAATCATTTGTAGAATTTTATCTCATTTTTAGAGCCACTTTTTACATGCAAAACTTAAGACATAGAAGTGCAGATCCACCATTCACTAACCACCCCTTAAGCAGCTCACCAAGCCTGCAGGAAAGTAGAGCTGCATTTCCCAGGCCAGTTCAAGAATTTTTGCACCATTTGGTTCAAGAACTTGCATTACCCAAGGGGTCATGCAATTTGGTACACATCTCCTCAAGCAGTGCCCTTCCCTGACCTGAAGGGAAAATAACCTAAAAAGAATAATTGGAAAAAGACCAACAACAAAAACAAACAAACAAAACACTTATACTCCTAGCCCCAGCAGCTAGTTAATAATTTTTCTGAATTATTTTTTCTCCTTTTTTCCCCTCTATTCCTTTAACCTATTCTATTTACCTTTTTAATCCCCAGACCACAGGATGTCCTAGTGTCCTCCTTTAGTTTGGCACTTGTTTCATATGCACAGATTTATCTCTACTCCCACATTATCCTCCATTTCCTCCCTTGATGCCTTATTGTGTATATGTCTAGGCAGTACAAATATATGTCCACATACTTCACTGATTTCAATAATAAATTTTTCTCTATAATTGACACCAAAAAAAAATTAGTGTGTTGGTTGTTCTTGTGTATTTATACCCAGCTGTACACAGTTCATCAAAAATGAAAGTTAATTTAAAAGTTAATACAAAATGGTGATATTATATTGGGGACATCAAATAAATGATATTGTGTTTACTTATAATAAATTTGATAAATGTTATGATGATACATGATAAATAATGATTGCTGCTTGCCTTTTTTAAAATCCATAATCTGGTTCCTGCAGTAATTTCGCACTGATGGAGACTGAACCCATGCACCCATTCAGCTCTGAGAAAAGCTTCCTCAAGTGGCATACATGATATAGACAAATACATCAACGTCAGAGTAGTGAACAGTAGATAGATAATGGTGACATTATTTTAGTTTCCTCTCTGCTGTTGGACTGGGAGTACTTCTCATGTAAAGCATCATGTGCTCATAGTACATCTGAGGCAGCCTAAGGAGTTCCAATCGACTCCTCAATGAGAGATCACACACAATACTGGACTCCTAGCCATTCTATTATTTGGTTGGATTGCCCTTGACTGAACAATGTGAGATAATGACTTAATGTGCACCACAAGATTCGGTTAGAAGGATTCAAATGAACACATATCTAATTATCAATTAGCTCTGTACAATATTTCCGTGTATAAAAGTTAATGATCTATTAAACATCTCCCTCTGTTGAAGCAGTTCTTAGCTATATGGTACGACCAAATACCAATGGCATATTTTCACACTAAGTGTGTTATTGGGGGCGGGGGAAACATGATAATTTAGTTGAACCTACCTAATGAACCAAATCACCCCACTGTAGTTTTAACAAAAATTATGACAAAACTTGTTATGAACTGTCAATGGGTTTAGCATTCCCATTTAACATCTCTGATTTTGCATAAATTCGTATATACATATGTGGACACAGATGTGGACACAGATGTGAAATATGCATTAGATTCAAGTTAGTGTATACCAGTGACGCAGCTTTCTGTTTCTCTGTTTTGTTGGAGCACAACCATTAATGCATTGTCAGGTTGGCCTCTCCTTTAAACATCGCTACATTAAAAGTAGCTAAGTAGGTATCATAATTTTCAATTTGACTACAAATAAACATCCTCCCCTCCCCTCTTTAATTGAAACTATTTCTATGCTGAAGAGATAGATGGTGTGGCTTCAACCATTTTCTAATTAGGGTTGACCCAACCATTACCGTTGGCATGATACAAAACTAATTCATACTTTGCCAAGTTATAGATAATAACAATCAAAATTTTTCAAACATTATGTTCAGGAGCATCTAAGAAAGTTCTATGTCAAATTTCTAATCCAAAGAGCTCCACCAAAAAGAGGTAGAATACCAACAAAAAAAAAGAAGAATTTCTCCTAATGATCCATTCACATCTTCTTATGAGCCAGGCTACAGACAATATGGAAACATTAGCACTTTCATTAATACCATGATCCAGCAGAGTTTTAACTGGTATACATCCAAGACCCATCGGTTTTCTTCATTGGCTTACAAAATTGAAAGTATATCAGGATAGATCAATACCACCCACTGTCATGGACGCCATTTTAATTTTATTTCAATTGCTGAGTATGCGCGTGAAAACTATTCGCTAATCTCTCCGCTAAACTTAGTCTAGCTTGCTAGACCCTTTACCACAATACTCCATGCTAATATTGTGCTCAAGCATATAGCTAGGCTCCCACAGCCAAGGTGAACATCAGTATAATGTTTTTTTAATACAATTTCATGATTACACAACTCGGGTTATTATTTTATTTTTTGTTGGCATTACATCTTCATCCTTATCCCCACAGCACAATCAAATGACAACTTACAAGATATTTGGAGAGCAGTTGACATTGTGCCCCCTATGGGGGAGTTGCACGACTACGTCAGACGAGTACAGTGTGCCATGCCTACTTATGGTATTAGTAGTCCACCAGCAACATAGAAAATGTATTAGCTTTCATGACTGGAAATACTAATCTGAACTACAACTGCAAAACATAGTAACTTCTTCTGCTCTTTTATGGGAATCTTGAAAATCTATGAATTTCCTTCAAGCTTGTAGCAAATAATAAAATATTCAATCAATAATTTCAGAGAAAATGGAGGTTAAAAGTGGAGAAAAGGTTACTTACTACCTCATGTTCAGCTTGCTGCTAGATTTCAGAATTTATTGACATGTGGCAGTAGCTGTGAGTCTCAGACAGTTGCAGAGGTGTTCTTCTTGGGACTTTTTGTCAAGCAGCACTTGTGGTAATCCAGAAATTCTAGGAGATGAAGTGAGGTCACCTCTGGCCACTGTCTGACACTCACTGCTGACAATGAATTCTATGGACTAGCAGCTAACTCACTGGCTAGTCTAGAAAGCAAGATGGACTATTTAAAGGGGAACAATCCTTTCAGCCACTGTTGCCAGTTTTTCCTGATCCCAGCGAAGTGGACCACATGCCAAAAATGTAATTTCAGTTACAGATATAAAAAAAGATGAGTTTATGAAATTTCTATTAACCAACTAGTGAATATTCAAATCTGCAATAGTGAAGTTTATCCATCCTAATTATTTAAATCATATACTGGCAAGGCCATAAAATTGCCTCCACTTTCTCTTGTTAAACATTCTTTCGCCTTCACATTCCATACTCTGGAATATGAGGGACTGAACATCCAGAAATACACTCTTATTATTAAGCTAGAAATTTTATAAGGTCTCTATTCCAGTAGCTTGTAAGGTGTATACCTGTATTTTTAGTTTTTAAAAAGGGCAGCTTACTTCTTTTTTTTCAACTGCTAGAATTATATTTGTCTGTAATTATTTCTCCAACAGAATCTGAATTAATATTTATGGCATAGTCTTATAGACCTTTTTATCAAATCAATAGGGTGGGTAATGGGTAGAACTAACCACACTGTCATAGTCATACAAATATAGTGGGGAAAATTGGAAAATTGGAAAATTGGCAATGATTTAGAAACAGAAAAGACAGGAGCAGTTCCCAGGAATAAGATTGCCAGTGTTTGAAAACTATTACATTTTTTATGGCAATGTGCTTTACTGGTAAGAAAAGTAGAGTGGCTGGTTGTACATAGTTTAATTGTGGAAGTCCCTGTTCTATTAAAGATGGACCCCCCCCCCCCCCCCCCCCCCAGGTTATCTGTGGTTTTGTAGTTAAGCTTATTGGAAAGTAATGTATTTATGGGGAGGACCAAACTCTCCCCTTTAAAAAAAAAGGGGGGGGGGGGGGAGGAAGAGAAAAGGTCTGCTTGTAATCTCTCAATACTTTGGGTCTCCATTCACCCACTGTGCTGGAACCACTCTCACTAATTACTTCTCTGCTTAAGTTGAAAAATGTTAATTCACACTGGACCTGGGACATATTACTATTAAAGAAAAATTCTTAGACTTACATAGAAAAATTAACATGTAGAAGTGTAATAACCACACTGGCTTCATTTTGTAAACATTGGCCTTAGGTGAGCAGCTGCAAAAATGACTCTATATGTTTACAATTTGTGGTTTGTTCTGAGACAGTAACACTTACCATGATTTCAGGGGAGCTTGAATATGCTGAAAGTGGAGCTAAACTAGTGTTTATAATGTCAGCCACCACTTACAGCATTCATAGCTATCAGCTGCTCCAGTTTAGCTAAGTGAAAATAGACTAAATATGAAATCATTTTAGAGCCACCTTTGCAATGCAAAAATTAAGAGCAGCTGCAGAAATGACTGTTCATGTTTATAATTTGTGGTTGTGTCTGAAAGAGGAACTAAACTAGTGTTTATAAAGCCAGGCACCACTTACTACAAGCATAGTTCCCAGGTGCTCCACTGGAGGGGAAAATAGACTAAAATATTTAATCATTTGTAGAATCTTATCTCATTTTTGGAGCCACTTTTACATGCCAAAAAATTAAGAAATAGAATTGCAGCTCCACCTTCACTAACCACCCCTGAAGCTGCTCACTAAGCTTGCAAGAAGGTAGGGCAGCATTTCCCAGGCCTGCTCAACTAATTTTTACATTATTTTGTTCAAGAACTTGCATTACCAAAGGGGTCATGAATTTTTACATTATTTTGTTCAAGAACTTGCATTACCCAAGGGGTCATAAATTTTTATTTTTACATTATTTTGTTCAAGAACTTGCATTACCCAAGCCATTTAGTGCACATCTCCTCCAGCAGTGCCCCCCTCCCCCCAACCCAAAGGGAAAAGAATCTAAAAAGAATAATTGAAAAAAAAAGACAAACAAAAACAAACAAATCAAAAACATTTATACTCCTAGCCCCAGCAGCTAGTTGAATTACTTTTTTTGAATTTTTTTCTCCTTCCCCCCCCCCCCCCTCCCCCACATTCCTTTAACCTATTCTATCTACCCAATTCCCAGGCCACAGGTTGTCCTAGTGTCCTCCTTTAGATTGGCACTTGTTTCATGTGCACATATTTATTTATACTCTGACATTAACCTCCATTTCCTCCCTTGATGCCTTATTGTATATGTCTAGTCAGTACAAATATATGTCCCACACACTCCACTGGTTTCAATAATGAATCTTTCTCTATAATTGAAAAAAAGTGTGTTCATTGTTCTTGTGTATGCAGGTCATCCAGAATAAAAGTTAATATAAAAGTTAATAAAAATAAAAAAATTGTAATATTATATTGGAATATCAAATAAATGATATTTTGTTTACTTATAATAATTGTGATAAATGGAGCTGCCCAAAGAGTTCCAATTCATTCCTCAATGAGAGATCTGACAAAATATTAGACTCATATCCATTCATCTATTTGGTTGGATTGCCCTCCAATAGGGTGGAAAGCAACTGTTGTCAAGGACCCGCCCTCTAGTGCAGGCTCTCTATTGTTAAACAATTACTATTAGGCAACCCTGACATATCCAATATAGTGGACTTTATATTTGTACTATTCTCCATAAGTTGAGGGCAGAAGAAGTCAGGTTTTAGTTCAGGTCTTGCAAGAAAGGTTAGTTGGGACATAAAATTGAATGAGTAATAAAAGGTACATGTAACACTATAAAAAAAATGAACAGACCAACTAGTGCAGAACTGTATACAACATGGCAGGTAGCAACCGTTGTCAAGGACACACTTCCTAGTGCAGGTTCTCTATTGTCTAACAGTTAGCCAACCCTAAAAATTTTAACATAGTAGATGAGTACTTTCATACTATTTTCTATATGTTGACAGCAAAAAAAGGTTAGGTTCTAATTCTCTCAAAAATGGTTAAATGGAACATAAAATAGCATTAAAACATTTAAAAAAATAATAAAAAAAAAAGATGGTACCACCATAGCAAAAATGGTACAGACAGCTAGTACCAATTATTGCTTGGTACTGGCTGAGATAAAATATACAGATAAAATATGATTCCTCCAATTTAAATCAAGTAAAAATGTTGACTAAAGTGTGATCCAAAGCATGAAAATATAAAATTATATCAAGGAAGTCTGTGATGAACTGAAACCAAAATCATTGAAGCCATCATTAATACCTTAGCTTGTAACAGGAAGTAGGTAGTCTAAACATATCTCTGTGGTTTTTCCTGTTCCACGTGGAAGAGCGTCAAGTGTTGGTAGTGTACCAGTATTAGGTAGTAGGGCTTCCAGCTGGACTGAAGAGTGTGAGATAACTACTGTTAAGGACTTTAATGTATCCCACAAGATCAAGTAGAAGGATTCAAAGAACCCATATTTAATTATCAATTCTCTCTGCACAATATTTCCATGTATAAAAATGAATGATTTATTAAACATCTCCCTCTGTTGAAGCAGCTCATAGCTATATGGTACAACCAAATACCAATGGCATATTTTCACACTATAGTGTGTTATTGGGGGTGGGGGGACAGACATGGTAATTTAGTTGAGCCTTCCCAATGAACCAACCACCCCACTTGAGTTTTAACAAAACCTATCCCAAAACTTGATATAAACTTTCAATGGGTTTAGCATCCCCATTTAACATCTCTGATTTTGCATGAATTTGTGTATATAAATACATATGTGGACACATGTGAAGTATGATTCAAGTTAGTGAATACCAGTGAAGCAGCTTTCTGTTTAGCGTTCTGTTGGAGCACAGCCATTAATGCATTGTCAGGTTGGCCTCTCCTTTACAACATTGCTACATTAAAAGTAAGTAGGTATCATAATTTTAAATTTGACCACAAATAAATATGTCCCCCCTCTTCCTCCCCTCCCCCCTTTAATTAAAATTTTTTCTGTGCTGAAGAGATAGACGGGGTGGCTTCAACTAATCTCTATTTTGGGTTGACCCAACCATTACCATTGGCATAATACTAAACTATTTCATACTTTGCTAAGCTTCTAGGTAATAAAAATCCAAATTTTTCATGTATTATGTTCAGGAGCCTCTAAAGAAAAGTTCTATGTTAAATTTCTAATCCAAAGAGCTCCATCAAAAAGAGGTAGAATTTAAAAAAAATGAATTTCTCCTAGATTCTTCTATTTTCATAACCAATAATTCGACATACCATACTCCCCTGATTTAGA
>OZ017788.1:11202569-11224048 GCA_963969325.1 Lycopodina hypogea
ACACTGAGGAGAGAGCAAACACTGAGGAGAGAGCAAACACTGAGGAGTGAGCAAACACTGAGGAGAGAGCAAACACTGAGGAGAGAGCAAACACTGAGGAGAGAGCAAACACTGAGGAGAGAGCAAACACTGAGGAGAGAGCAAACACTGAGGAGAGAGCAAACACTGAGGAGAGAGCAAACACTGAGGAGAGAGCAAACACTGAGGAGAGAGCAAACACTGAGGAGAGAGCAAACACTGAGGAGAGAGCAAACACTGAGGAGAGAGCAAACACTGAGGAGAGAGCAAACACTGAGGAGAGAGCAAACACTGAGGAGAGAGCAACACTGAGGAGAGAGCAAACACTGAGGAGAGAGCAAACACTGAGGAGAGAGCAAACACTGAGGAGAGAGCAAACACTGAGGAGAGAGCAAACACTGAGGAGAGAGCAAACACTGAGGAGAGAGCAAACACTGAGGAGAGAGCAAACACTGAGGAGAGAGCAAACACTGAGGAGAGAGCAAACACTGAGGAGAGAGCAAACACTGAGGAGAGAGCAAACACTGAGGAGAGAGCAAACACTGAGGAGAGAGCAAACACTGAGGAGAGAGCAAACACTGAGGAGAGAGCAAACACTGAGGAGAGAGCAAACACTGAGGAGAGAGCAAACACTGAGGAGAGAGCAAACACTGAGGAGAGAGCAAACACTGAGGAGAGAGCAAACACTGAGGAGAGAGCAAACACTGAGGAGAGAGCAAACACTGAGGAGAGAGCAAACACTGAGGAGAGAGCAAACACTGAGGAGAGAGCAAACACTGAGGAGAGAGCAAACACTGAGGAGAGAGCAAACACTGAGGAGAGAGCAAACACTGAGGAGAGAGCAAACACTGAGGAGAGAGCAAACACTGAGGAGAGAGCAAACACTGAGGAGAGAGCAAACACTGAGGAGAGAGCAAACACTGAGGAGAGAGCAAACACTGAGGAGAGAGCAAACACTGAGGAGAGAGCAAACACTGAGGAGAGAGCAAACACTGAGGAGAGAGCAAACACTGAGGAGAGAGCAAACACTGAGGAGAGAGCAAACACTGAGGAGAGAGCAAACACTGAGGAGAGAGCAAACACTGAGGAGAGAGCAAACACTGAGGAGAGAGCAAACACTGAGGAGAGAGCAAACACTGAGGAGAGAGCAAACACTGAGGAGAGAGCAAACACTGAGGAGAGAGCAAACACTGAGGAGAGAGCAAACACTGAGGAGAGAGCAAACACTGAGGAGAGAGCAAACACTGAGGAGAGAGCAAACACTGAGGAGAGAGCAAACACTGAGGAGAGAGCAAACACTGAGGAGAGAGCAAACACTGAGGAGAGAGCAAACACTGAGGAGAGAGCAAACACTGAGGAGAGAGCAAACACTGAGGAGAGAGCAAACACTGAGGAGAGAGCAAACACTGAGGAGAGAGCAAACACTGAGGAGAGAGCAAACACTGAGGAGAGAGCAAACACTGAGGAGAGAGCAAACACTGAGGAGAGAGCAAACACTGAGGAGAGAGCAAACACTGAGGAGAGAGCAAACACTGAGGAGAGAGCAAACACTGAGAGAGCAAACACTGAGAGAGCAAACACTGAGGAGAGAGCAAACACTGAGGAGAGAGCAAACACTGAGGAGAGAGCAAACACTGAGGAGAGAGCAAACACTGAGGAGAGAGCAAACACTGAGGAGAGAGCAAACACTGAGGAGAGAGCAAACACTGAGGAGAGAGCCAACACTGAGGAGAGAGCCAACACTGAGGAGTGAGCAAACACTGAGGAGAGAGCAAACACTGAGGAGAGAGCAAACACTGAGGAGAGAGCAAACACTGAGGAGAGAGCAAACACTGAGGAGAGAGCAAACACTGAGGAGAGAGCAAACACTGAGGAGAGAGCAAACACTGAGGAGAGAGCAAACACTGAGGAGAGAGCAAACACTGAGGAGAGAGCAAACACTGAGGAGAGAGCAAACACTGAGGAGAGAGCAAACACTGAGGAGAGAGCAAACACTGAGGAGAGAGCCAACACTGAGGAGAGAGCCAACACTGAGGAGAGAGCAAACACTGAGGAGAGAGCAAACACTGAGGAGAGAGCAAACACTGAGGAGAGAGCAAACACTGAGGAGAGAGCAAACACTGAGGAGAGAGCAAACACTGAGGAGAGAGCCAACACTGAGGAGAGAGCAAACACTGAGGAGAGAGCAAACACTGAGGAGAGAGCAAACACTGAGGAGAGAGCAAACACTGAGGAGAGAGCAAACACTGAGGAGAGAGCAAACACTGAGGAGAGAGCAAACACTGAGGAGAGAGCAAACACTGAGGAGAGAGCAAACACTGAGGAGAGAGCCAACACTGAGGAGAGAGCAAACACTGAGGAGTGAGCAAACACTGAGGAGAGAGCAAACACTGAGGAGAGAGCAAACACTGAGGAGAGAGCAAACACTGAGGAGAGAGCAAACACTGAGGAGAGAGCAAACACTGAGGAGTGAGCAAACACTGAGGAGAGAGCAAACACTGAGGAGAGAGCAAACACTGAGGAGAGAGCAAACACTGAGGAGAGAGCAAACACTGAGGAGAGAGCAAACACTGAGGAGAGAGCAAACACTGAGGAGAGAGCAAACACTGAGGAGAGAGCAAACACTGAGGAGAGAGCAAACACTGAGGAGAGAGCAAACACTGAGGAGAGAGCAAACACTGAGGAGAGAGCAAACACTGAGGAGAGAGCAAACACTGAGGAGAGAGCAAACACTGAGGAGAGAGCAAACACTGAGGAGAGAGCAAACACTGAGGAGAGAGCAAACACTGAGGAGAGAGCAAACACTGAGGAGAGAGCAAACACTGAGGAGAGAGCAAACACTGAGGAGAGAGCAAACACTGAGGAGAGAGCAAACACTGAGGAGAGAGCCAACACTGAGGAGAGAGCCAACACTGAGGAGAGAGCCAACACTGAGGAGAGAGCCAACACTGAGGAGAGAGCAAACACTGAGGAGAGAGCAAACACTGAGGAGAGAGCAAACACTGAGGAGAGAGCAAACACTGAGGAGAGAGCAAACACTGAGGAGTGAGCAAACACTGAGGAGAGAGCAAACACTGAGGAGAGAGCAAACACTGAGGAGAGAGCAAACACTGAGGAGAGAGCAAACACTGAGGAGTGAGCAAACACTGAGGAGAGAGCAAACACTGAGGAGAGAGCAAACACTGAGGAGAGAGCAAACACTGAGGAGAGAGCAAACACTGAGGAGAGAGCAAACACTGAGGAGAGAGCAAACACTGAGGAGAGAGCAAACACTGAGGAGAGAGCAAACACTGAGGAGAGAGCAAACACTGAGGAGAGAGCAAACACTGAGGAGTGAGCAAACACTGAGGAGAGAGCAAACACTGAGGAGAGAGCAAACACTGAGGAGAGAGCAAACACTGAGGAGAGAGCAAACACTGAGGAGAGAGCAAACACTGAGGAGAGAGCAAACACTGAGGAGAGAGCAAACACTGAGGAGAGAGCAAACACTGAGGAGAGAGCAAACACTGAGGAGAGAGCAAACACTGAGGAGAGAGCAAACACTGAGGAGAGAGCAAACACTGAGGAGAGAGCAAACACTGAGGAGAGAGCAAACACTGAGGAGAGAGCAAACACTGAGGAGAGAGCAAACACTGAGGAGAGAGCAAACACTGAGGAGAGAGCAAACACTGAGGAGAGAGCAAACACTGAGGAGAGAGCAAACACTGAGGAGAGAGCAAACACTGAGGAGAGAGCAAACACTGAGGAGAGAGCAAACACTGAGGAGAGAGCAAACACTGAGGAGAGAGCAAACACTGAGGAGAGAGCAAACACTGAGGAGAGAGCCAACACTGAGGAGAGAGCCAACACTGAGGAGAGAGCAAACACTGAGGAGAGAGCAAACACTGAGGAGAGAGCAAACACTGAGGAGAGAGCAAACACTGAGGAGAGAGCAAACACTGAGGAGAGAGCAAACACTGAGGAGAGAGCAAACACTGAGGAGAGAGCAAACACTGAGAGAGCAAACACTGAGGAGAGAGCAAACACTGAGGAGAGAGCAAACACTGAGGAGAGAGCCAACACTGAGGAGAGAGCCAACACTGAGGAGTGAGCCAACACTGAGGAGAGAGCCAACACTGAGGAGTGAGCAAACACTGAGGAGAGAGCAAACACTGAGGAGAGAGCAAACACTGAGGAGAGAGCAAACACTGAGGAGAGAGCAAACACTGAGGAGAGAGCAAACACTGAGGAGAGAGCAAACACTGAGGAGAGAGCAAACACTGAGGAGAGAGCAAACACTGAGGAGAGAGCAAACACTGAGGAGAGAGCAAACACTGAGGAGAGAGCAAACACTGAGGAGAGAGCAAACACTGAGGAGAGAGCAAACACTGAGGAGAGAGCCAACACTGAGGAGAGAGCAAACACTGAGGAGAGAGCAAACACTGAGGAGAGAGCAAACACTGAGGAGAGAGCAAACACTGAGGAGAGAGCAAACACTGAGGAGAGAGCAAACACTGAGGAGAGAGCAAACACTGAGGAGAGAGCAAACACTGAGGAGAGAGCAAACACTGAGGAGAGAGCAAACACTGAGGAGAGAGCAAACACTGAGGAGAGAGCAAACACTGAGGAGAGAGCCAACACTGAGGAGAGAGCAAACACTGAGGAGAGAGCAAACACTGAGGAGAGAGCCAACACTGAGGAGAGAGCAAACACTGAGGAGAGAGCAAACACTGAGGAGAGAGCAAACACTGAGGAGAGAGCAAACACTGAGGAGAGAGCAAACACTGAGGAGAGAGCAAACACTGAGGAGAGAGCAAACACTGAGGAGAGAGCAAACACTGAGGAGAGAGCAAACACTGAGAGAGCAAACACTGAGGAGAGAGCAAACACTGAGGAGAGAGCAAACATTGAGGAGAGAGCAAACACTGAGGAGAGAGCAAAACAGCTCCTGAAAGTCGAGGTGCATATTTTATCTCTGCAGTATTTGCAACACTGGAATTGATGTAGTGAAGATCACACCTCAGATGGAGAAAGACAAAACAAGAAGAAAAGACCAGAGGCAGGAATTAAAGCAGCAAGGAGAAAGAAAGCAGAGTGGTTGAGCTGGTCCTCCTCCACCTATCCCTCCTCCACCTATCCATCCAGCTGACAGATAGACAGCATTTGTATTGGCCTAATCACAAAGTATGTGGACATAGAATGACATGCTAGATTGCCATAAATGGTCATGTATAGATATATTAACTGAACCACATGAAAATCTTCTTTCCTTTTCTTCTCTTTAATAAAAAAAAAAAATAATAAAAAAAATAAATAAATAAAAAATAAAAATAAAAAAAAAAAAATATATATATATATATATATCCCGAAGCCTCCTGCTTATAAAAGGATAAGCTGAAACAGAAAATAATGACTTTAAAAAAATTAACAAGAAATTTTATTCTACGTGTGGGAATGTCAGGGAATAGTTTATTAGCATGCAGTCCTGATCTTATGCCTGTGTGTTCAACCCCTGCTGAATAAGTGGCTCAGTTAAGTGGTGATCCTTTACCAACTCCCAATTAGAGTTTGTAGGACATAACTCAAATGCATTTACATGAATACAGACACAGAAAGGTATCTCAATAATAAATCCCCAATATCTATCTGTCTGCCCGAAAATCTTCCAAAACATGTGGATCAATTTAGATGAATCTCTGCATGAATATTCCCTACAGCACAGGGATGTGACAGGAAAATTTGGTTTCAAAAAATTATTTTACTGTCAAGAGAGAGAAAATAGAATTGATGTTTTCTTCAAGAGTCAAGTAGGCCTGTAATGCAATATCTGATCTGTGGCCATAACTCATCCCACGGATGAGATGTGGCCTGCAATAGATGATCCCCCACTGCCATAACCAACCCGAGAAAGAAGGGGGGGGGGGGGGGGGATTGTGTGTATAAGATTCTTTTTGTCCTTGTATGTATATCCACTGTCTCTCTTATAGAGTTTGGAGTACTCCACAATAGAGAAGTTGCTCTAAATAGAGCTGGCCAACTGCTACATTATGGAGACCGTGCTTTGTTTGACTTTTATAAAAATGATGATCTAAATGTTATGACAATTTAAAGTTTTGTTAGTAACACAATCATGTCCTAGTGGTGGCAGTGTTGTGCAATTGTTGCCCTCCATGGAACAAGAGATACAAGAAGTGCAATGCGGAAGTACATGGGGACATCTGAAGATATCAGTGATCATCGATTTCTGATGCACAGTTGTAAATTTTGCTCAAAAGCTTTATTCCCTCCTCCCGTTTGAATACAACTTATGATTATCTATCTATCTATCTATCTATATCTAATTCATACCTTTTACACAACAATTTTCCCGCGTAATTTCATTTGATTTTAAAATGACTTGTTAATGGCGTACATTTTGAAGCATGTGTCAGAGGTTTCTTTGACAAGGGTAAGTATATATTCACTTGGAGAAGATGAGTAGGACGTGAAAGAACCGAATAACAATATTAACTAAACTAGAAATTTCACCACAGAATCTGAACTGTTGGAACATTTCAATTGGTCATCACTGAGAGTATTGTCAAGTAATTCAAGAACTATTTTTTCTAGCTGTACTGAGACTCACCTGTGCTGTGCTGTGCTGTGCTGTGCTGTGTGTATAATCTCTCATCACTTCAATATCAACCTCTGCTTATCCAGAACTAAGGGTAATAGTTGGGTGCTGGCTTAGGTCATTAATGTAGTTTCCTTACTACAACACCCCATGCTTTGTCAAAATGCACTCTTACTTTCTGCAAGCAGGAGTTTTAGATGCCTTCTTTCAGAGAAGGACTTCAGCTATTCTGAGGATGTCATCCCAGGAAAAGATTGTTCAAAAGTTCAGATACAAAAGGCCAACTCTGAAGCTATTCTTAATTACTATGACAAATCTTCAGTTTTCTTCCTATTCATGACTAAAATTTCCATCAAAGGAATTTGATTTAGAATATTCTCCACTAGACCAGTATATCAATGTGGAGCTGGTGCCATGGACTCTACACCTTATGACCAGTCCCACACAGCTGCTTTTTTTAAAATTAATATTTTCATTATCATTAAAAAAATTTTTTTTAAATATTATTTTAATATTTTTATTTTTTTAACCAGCTAGCAGTGGTTCCTGTGATTAGTTCTGCTCTGTCCGAAGTCATATTCCAGCTGTGGATATAAAATTAAATATACTAGTCCAGCTATAAATGTGACATTCAACAGAGCAAGCTGGCTCCTGGTCATGCTTACATCTGCATTCAATGCTAGTCAAAGAAGTTACATCTTCATATTTGGAAATATCCACACCTCTCATACAAAATATAGCAGCTACAAGTGATTCTTGGGCACCTCATTACTCATCCACAGCTATAAATTATCTGGGAGGTCAGCTATGGCAGCTACAACTTATCCCTGATCAAATTATTCCACTGGACTAATCGTGGCAGCACAGGATCACTTATGGCAGCAATAAATGGTCTGGGGATACAGCTACGACGATCACAAGTGATCCGGGCAGATCATTATTGGGGGGGGGGGGGGGGGGGAAAGGGATGGGTTATCGCTTGACAGGCCCAAAGATTACTAACCTTATGGACTCCACTTACCATCAGGCCCTCAGGTAGACAGCTCTGTGGATTCAAGGCCGAGATGTCAATCTTTCATATCATCAGTCAGTGCCAAAAAAAATCAATTGTTGGGACATTTTCATTAACATTAGAGACTTACAAGTGGAGAGGGCTGGCCATTCCTCTGAGTCAAACTAAATGCATTAATGACTGTATCCTGTGGGTCACTCACGTTAAGAAAGTAACATCTTGTGATTAAATTAATATTGACACTACCTTATTAATATTGATCAGCACTATGCCAACAGACACATTGGTGGACAGTCAACAATTATAAATAGCAACTCACTTTAGCAGCTGTGCATAACTGAATGTGACATTTAGAAATCAACCCAATTGGTATTAAAAACAAACATTTTCTGTTCAGTACCATTAGGGCCTTGTGAGTGGGTTACACACAACAATACGTTGCTTACAAGAGGATATATGCTAAATTAAAAAGGGCGAATTTGATTGACCTATCAAAATTGTTTTACTTAAGTAAACAAGATTGTAACTTTGTAGACCACAAAACATTAATAGTAATGGGTCTGCACAACATAGAATAAATAATGTAGGAATACATTTATTTATTATGGCAGTCACTCAATCCATATGCTAATAAAATGAATACTACACTCCAGTAATTGAAGATGACAGACTAAGTTATGCTGCAGCTATGCACCCAGTCAGGAGTGGCTGGGTAAGAGTTGTGGGAGGAGGAGGAGAGTAGAACAAACACCGGCTGGGATGGGAGTGTGATGGTGGGTGACTTCACCTCTCCCTCCTAATGACCATGTGGTTTAATAATTGCCAATAGGAATAACAGCAGCTAATTAGGAACTACAGAAGGACAGAGAGGGAAGTTGTTAAATCCTCTTATCTATTATAAAGTAAATATAAAATAGTCTTGCCTGGTATCCCAGCAACCACTGAGCTCAGCATAAATGTTTGGTGTGTGCGGCTGTATATGCTACCATGTATGGTAGTAAATGACCACATGGCCAGCGTATGTCCTCTGACTGCATGAGATACACCAGTTCAAGTTGGAGTGGTATGATCTTCAAAAAGACTTTGCCGTCATGTCATCTCATGCCTGACTAATTGTATTTTACTGGAAGCCTCCCTAAGGTAAAGAAAAATGACAAACAAACCACACGTGGGCTGGGGAAAACATTCCAGCCGTTGTTGTTTTGTTTCTTTTTAATATTGTTGTTAAATTTTGTTGTTGTTTTTTGGTTGTGGATTCATTTTTTATTCTTGATTTAAGAAAATAATAAATCAATTTATTATTTACATTACCTCTACCAAGACAATTAGCAGCTGCTAGTCAGTCAGACCACAACTACACATACTACTAGACTTACAGACAGACCACACTCGTGATGAAGCATTCCTCAAAACCTTCCACAAATATTTTAATTCCTCCTCCCTGTACCATCAACTTTCCCATTGAACCACATCAGCCAAACATGGAGGATGACACACCTCACCAATCCTCCTAACCAACCACCATTTTATTATCTATACCTCTCCTTGAAGAGATCTGGACACTCACCTGGGATGTCTTACAACAGAGTAGACCACACCCAAGGACCCCCAGGGGAGTTTAGATCACCAACAGGAAGATAGCAAGATTCTTGGTATCAGAAGAGTTCCCCTTGCCTGGATGAGTGCCATGCCCACAGAATTATACAGCTCACACTCACACTTCACATTGAAGTACATAGAATGTTGTTGATACCTTACCTAAAGTGGTCACAATATTTGCTTCATATCCAGGCAGGAAAACTGTTGTACCATTTCTGGAAGTAAGGTTGTGGAAAGCTTAAGATTGCAGTGCAAGTCCTTGAAACTGCCCTTCCCCCCACGCAACAAAAGTACAATCTTTCTCACCAGGAGTTTCAATGCTGGAAAAAGTTGGTAAAGGGTCTCCTGGAATGTATGACCCTATCTAACCACTAAAAATGACATCTCTGACAAGCTACTATTGAAAATTTAAACTTCTTATAGTTGATCAAAATAAACACACACGCTCACACAAAAATGCAAATTGTCTAGCTGCCATCAACACGGTCACATGCACCTGACATAGTCAGGGTGCCTGTGCACTAAGCAGGCACTATGAGCCAGTGCAAGCAAACTCCTGGAGCTGGGCTAGGAACTTGCAGGAGGACTGACCAAGACTCTCAGCTTATGGGTGTGGGCACCCGAAGTCCCACCTGGACCCTTAGCTGATTGATAAGCTATGGCCAGTGAATTTGCACCCCAGAAATTCCAGGTCCCCATCTCAGCTGGGTGGACTGGTGTGGGAAGATGTTGAGGGACAGGAAAGTTTTCCTATCAGTGCTGGGTTTGAACTCACAACCCAGGGGTTGTTAGTCCATGAGCATAACTACTCAACCACACCACACACGCTCACACGCACACACACAAATCATATAGTACCAAATTTGATAAGCTTTCTAGAGCTACAAGACAAATATCTCAATATTTTGTCCGTATGATATCAAGCTCTGAGGGCAGCCAAATAATTGGACTAACTTGACTGCAATATGTTGGTATGTGTTCCATACTAAATATTTTAATTAGTTTTGTGTTTTCCCATTTGAGTAACATTCCCTGTAATTAAGCTAATAGACTTCTATATGATACCTGTGGGCATACTAAAGGACTATTTGTACTGTACTAAGTCTGAGCAGAGCCTGCCCCACCAGGATCCATTAAAGAAAACAACATGAAACCTTCTACTGGCACGAATTACAATGGAAATATTGATACTGTCAATTCCGATCAAATATGAAATTGAAAAACTCCACAATCCAACAGTATTCAATTGTTTCAATAAATGAAAAAATCCTGGGTAATACCCGGTCTCTCTACTATGCCATGTGCTAGGTAAGTGCATATACAGCACACCTGGTTGTGGTGGCAGTCAGTGGCCATGATATACTTCCTATGAGGTACGGAGAGAAGTACTGACACCACTAGTGGGGGCAACCACAACCTACTTAAAGACTTTCTCACCTCAAACAATACATTAGGTAAAGGGTAGTTACATTAAACTCTATGAAAGATTCGTGAGTTGTTTATTTTCTGGAGATGTTTTCATTACATTGACAGGAACACACCCCCTGCCCCACCACATCCCCTCTCTCCTCACCACACCCCCTCTCTCCTCACCACATCCCCTCTCCTCACCACACCCCCTCTCTCCTCACCACACCCCCTCTCTCCTCACCACTGCCAGGAGAGCTCCAAATGAGACATTCTTCTTGAAGGTGATTATGTTTGGACTCTCCCCCTCCAGCCCTCGCACAAAGCCACTGCACATGCCCACAAAAACACGAGTGTTGATAGAGCCAGTGGATTTACCAGAAATGAAAGGAAAAGGAAAGGACGGTTGAAAGAAGGAGAGGAGGTAGGAGGAAGTTAGAGAGGAGGTGGGAGGGGAGGAAGTTAGAGAGGATATGGGAGGGAAGGAGGAAGTTAGAGGAGATAGGAGGAAATGAAGTTAGAGGAAGTGGGAGGGGAAGAAGTTAGAGAGGAGGTTGAGGAAGTTAGAGAGGAGGTGGGAGGGAAGGAAGTAAAACAGGAGAAGAAAAAAACAGGTTACAGAATACAACGAAAAATGTTGAGAAAAAGAAAGAAAGGAGAAAAAGGACTACACCTCAGACATCTGGTCTGCAGGTGTTCGCAGAGCAACACTACAATGTACATGTTAGTGGGACGCACACAGGAAGTAGCTATACTCACACAGGAAGTAGCTATATTCACACAGGAAGTACTATACTCACACAGGAAGTAACTCCAGCAGAAGTTGTCCCACGTGCGTCCTGAACAACGCCACCAACTCTGACCCGGCACTCTCAGCTGCATGAGCACAGAGACAGACACATAACCATAGAAAAAGAGACGGTAACAAGAACACATCTTGATTACCATGGTCACAAATCATGCTTGGATAAATAAAAAGATAAAGAATCATTATTTAAATAGAAATTAAGTTAGTATGTTGTTACATCAAATTACCACACTGATGAAAGATGACAAGCATGGGATCGTGAGAGTAAAAAAGCCTACAATTAGTGTAACATGACATTGCCTAATACATTGTGTATCAGCTATTTTTGTTCACTATTTAAATATGTACGAAGACATATGATCATACATGTGAAGGTAAGTGCGAGTCTGTGGCCAGTATCATCCCATACCATATTCTGCACAGGCCCTCCAACTCTGAAACACAAGATACGACTCCAATTAGCTTATATGTTCATTACCGACACGAGACCACACCCACAAAACATACTCGCTCGCTCACACAATGTTATCCGTGTCCCCATCTCCATCAGGAATGATGTGAGGAGAAAGATCAGCACACTTGATAGCCATGCTGGAGCCAGAGTCATTACCATAGAAACTAAGATAATAGAGAGTGGGGTCGTCCTCCAGGGCAAAGAGAAGCAGCTGCCCATCAGGACCCCAGCACGCACTCTGGACCCAACACACAACACACAACACACATCACATGAAAGGAATAAAAGACCACACAAGTTTCAATATTTCAGTAAATGAGCCAAAACAGTATTAATCCTATTTAAACATTCGGGATACATATTTCATTACTTGATGCATACAGAATTAGCCAAAAAAAAGTGTTTTTTTTTTACTAAAATTAGAAAAGGATCTATCCTACGGATGGAAACAACAGCCCTAGCCCCACCCCCCACCACCTCCCTCCTCTGAAGGATATTTTAGTACAGCACCCATCCTATGGACTGAGTCAACAAAGACCTCTTAATATAATTGTAGATCTGTTGTTTGCTATCTCATCCCAGATACTTGGGCCTACAGGTCTCAAAAAGAAGTAAAGAAAAAGAGCTAGAAGTGGCTTTGACACAGTTTTTCTGACGCATATGCTTACACAATTGTGGTTCGAATAAGTGAGGTGGTTTACTCTGGCATAAAGTGTAACCACAACCAGGAATTTTGGGGAAATAAACAGACCCATACACAGAGTTTTACTCTGATCTTCACCCAACTTCATTATAACGTCCCCAGGGCGATCCCATTAAACCCTGAAAATTTGTGCCCTTTAGGCCCATTGTCTAAGAGTAGTTACTGAGCTAATGAATAAACAAACAAACAAACAAAAAATTGAAAATTAAAGTAAGATACTGTAATTCCAGATATTCCAAAGGTCTTGATTGCTAACGATTTGGTTGAAAACTGTACCATAAACTATTATTAGAATTTTTGGATTTACATTACTCAGATATGAAATAGATCTAATCTAAGAATTTTCCGGTTTTTAAGTGGGATGAAGTTAGGGGTGTGGTTTAGCAGGCAAACTAGACCTTGCATCGTCCGATGAAGTTTGCCCAGCATTCACTGGTCCACGTCTTAGTTTCCCACACACGCAGCACGGCAGACACGCCCCCACTGAACACATGACAGCCGTCAGGTGACCATGACACTGTGGCGACGCCCACTCTGTGTCCACGCTTCATGACAGTGGTGACGCCCATGGGCACATCCCAGAGCACGAGGCTGGCATCCTGGGGACAGGCTGACACCAGGAAGTTGCCCCAGGGGCTCCAGGAGAGTGATGACACTGGACTGTGGCCTGGAGAGGTCTCCACACGCACCCATGACGTCACAAACCTAGTCACAGAGAGAGAGAGAGAGAGGGTGTGGTTTGGGAGGAATGTTGGCATCCTTTTAGGAAGTTTTGTGCAATTTTTTTACTCACACGCGCACACATCCTTCAGAACTGAGTACCTCACGATGTCATCCTACTTCAAGTCTGCAGTTCAACTGCTACCTACAACTGAAGCCAGAGCCAATGACTGGCCTTACTTGTCTTATCTATGATAAAGGCCAAACATGACCCCTCCCCCTCCCCCCTCCACTCACTAATGTGCCTGCCTCTCTTCCTCCACTGAATTAGGAGTAAGGATATGTGTTTTTTTCTACATAATGAAACAGAATTTCTCCTTGGATGTGTGTGTGTGTGTGTGTGTGTGTGTGTGTGTGTGTGTGTGTGTGTGTGTGTGTGTGTGTGTGTGTGTGTGTGTGTGCTTTTGCTCGCTTGCAAAGTCCATACCTTCCCAAACACGAAAATAGCCAATATTGGCACAGAGTATAAAATTGTGGATAAAAAAGCATTTCCATAATTCACTTACACATTAGCAAATACTGACCTTGAAGAGAAATATTTTCATTTTTTAATTTCCATATAAAAATAATTACATGAACATGGTTGGAGGGTTGAGGTTCACTGGGGGTACTCTGGGGTACACCGGGGTTCACTGGGGTATACTAGGGTACTCTGGGGTACACCGGGGTTCACTGGGGTATACTAGGGTACTCTGGGGTACACCGGGGTTCACTGGGGTTCACTAGGGTACTCTGGAGTAAGGTGTGGTGAAATGTGTATGTCTGAAAATCAATTTCTACACACAAGTCTGACCATAAGTGTGTTAGAGGCCATAAAAGTACCTGTCATCAATCTCCACCAACTTGTACACATCCTTTACTCATTAATGCATGTTGACACAGCCGAGTCCTTTTTAAACTAAAACAGATTCATCATCTGACAACAAAGCATCTTATTTCGAATTTCCAACAAAAATTTTTAAAAAAGGCAACAGAACACATGATATGATCCTTACCTAACTGGTCAAATATATCAATGCACTCGTCAACAACCAGTTTTAACCCCTCCCCTTTTTATTCGTCTCTGTCTCTACCTTCACACTCTGACGGCACAGAGTGAGGATGATACATGTATTATGACCTTAGAAGTTGGGAGAATCCCCTAGCATGATTAAGCAGCCAATATATTTGTGTACCTGGTGGATGGGGAGGCAGGGTCCACATGCCATAGCAACACACCACACCCCGCCCCGACTGCCAGCAAGGAGTCACAATGAGGCCTGCACATGACACCAACTCATTAATCAGTACTCAGTGGTGGGCGTGGTCACTTACGCCCACTCCATACAAGCCACACCCACTTGCTGCTGGTCCTTCAGGACTATTTTGTGGTCATTTTTACTGCAAAATTAGATGAATAATAGTCTTGAAACTGGAAACACAATCAATAACTCACTCTATCAAACTTCGGATTTCCAGCTCATCATACTGATCACATGATCACCACATGATAAAATTAAAACAAACATGAAGATAATATAACTACATTGAAAATTAAAAAAACAAATTAGCATTAAGTGGTATTAACAGTCACTTGGTACTACTAGAATCAAAAACAGTTGCAATTACACATGATGATTAGGAGCACTTGCACTGGCAGGTAAACAAACTGTTCCCAGGAAAACAATAAACTATGAGGGTAAGCTGCACAAGCTTTGGTTCTTGTGGATAAGAACGACTTTTTAATGCATACACACACACACACACGTATAATAATAATTTGATAACGGCCAAACTGTCACAGATGTACTTCCTCGTCATCAGTGGCCAGAAACAAAGAGAGGAGACACTTAATTTAAGTGTACACACACTCACACCTCCCCCCCCCTTCCTCCCTCCCCAGCACGTACAAAGTAGCAACTGCCCAAAGAGGTCAGCCACACACAAGTATGTTGTACAGCTGCCACAATTGCAGCTGTGATGAAAGACTAGAGTATTCTGATTGTACTGAAAAAGGTGAAAACCGTAAAAAAATTAAAAAAATAACACATTCTTTAAGGATGCCTACATGTGCAAGTACATCACTGAACACAATTGGACAACATCAATTGGTTTAGATAAAAGTAAAATATTTATTTCATTAGATCTTAATTTTCATCAATTTATATAAAATGTTGCAAAGTATATAACTCGGTAGGTTGTGTAAAGAGATCTTTGTACATAGATGATATTCTTGTGCTTGTGTAAAGTCCTTTGTAAGTGGGTGTGGTATATTATAATACACAATGCCCAAGGGACTATGTAGCTCACCTGTGTTGCCACAGCAATGAAATCCAAACGGGGATGCAGGGCTAGAGCCCGAACAAAGGAATCACGCCTACAACACACACACCACACACACACATCACATCACACTTGATGTAAGCACAGTGCAAGGACATGGATGCCATTATCTTTGTAAAAATGGCTACATCTCTTCCTCCAGGCAGGCAGGCAGGCAGGCAGGCAGACAGACACACACACATGTCACCTTGCATAACAGATTAAGGAGATTCTTACCTACTTAAATATGTAAAGGGTCTCCAGTGTTATCACACACACATCCTCCCCCCCCCCCCCCACACAAGATATTGGAGTATATTTGTTGCAGTTAAACTAACACAAGACGTTGTATAAAACACTTGAAAAGCATCAAATCTATAACATACTTAAATATCTCTAAGTTAATATGTAGTTTACTGTTTGGTAATCTATTGTTTGTCCACACTCTTTTAAGTTAGTAATTTACTTAAATAAGTCTCTTTCCAGGCACATCTAATCTGTAGGTTCAAAAGAAGCCACAATAGTCAACAGAAAGAGTATCAACAGTGTAAACATTAAATCAACACAAGAGGTCTTTCAAGTTCACTTATGCAAATACAAGGAACAGCATCAGGATAGGCAGTCAGTGTGTGTGTGTGTGTGTGTGTGTGTGTGTGTGTGTGTGTGTGTGTGTGTGTGTGTGTGTGTGTGTGTGTGTGTGTGTGTGTGTGTGTGTGTGTGTGTGTGTAACTCACTACATCAGACTCTCGCCCCTCTAACCATCTAGTATAGAGCTGGAGAGATATTGTTACACAGGATTAGATTTAGGGTTACATGGGGTCACATGGGATTAGAGCCATGCATTAAAACATGACCAGACAGATCAACTTAGCTTCTGAACTTCCAGCACAGGACAAGTGTTAGCTTAAGCTACTTCTAACGCCATTGGAAGGAAGTAAGAGAGCATTGACCTAGTAGCTTCCATCACTTCTACATTATGAATGTGGAGTGATCTGTGGATCACGACGGCAGTTAAGGCCTGTTGCTGCCTTGAAGCTGTTTGTGAAAATATTTATGAAGCTTCGGCATGATCACTGAATTAGAATTGATGTTCTGTAGATTACTTTCAAGATTATTTACATGGTTAACTTCCTAATAAGGAGAAAATAATAGAGATATGTTTGTAATAATATCCATTGCATCGACGCTCCGATATGACTAAATTTTACCTCTCCTATAATTGCCACGCAACCTGTGAGGTCACATGACAACAGGTGGAAGGAATGTTGTTTGTAGCCGAAGATGTTAGGAGGAAATTCATGCTACTCTGGTTGATGTCGGGAGATGTGAAAGCAATCCCAGCTGTCATGCATTGGTGGCAGCATGGTGCTTAATGACATTCCCTTTGAAATAACAATCATAACCACACTTTCCTGTAATTTCCCATTAATGAAGGCTTTGTTCCCTGCATTGCAATAGCCATGTATTCAACACACCGTATTTCCTTGCTTGGATTGAAACATATCAGGTGCTTCCAGACGTCTTCTAAAGCACAAAGGGCCTTGCACTGCTGCACTAGACACCATCAAACTCCTACAGACCATGTGGTCCATTCTCCTCCTTCCTTCACTCAGAAATCATGTGCTCTGTGTTATTCCACTTATTGACCTAATTGGAATCTACGAGCTTTCCTTCATGAGTTAATTACAACACAATGGTGTTTCTTGTAAATTAATGCTGACATAAAAACAAAATTAGTGTACCATGTTGAGATACCTTCACATCGTCAATGCTTCCCCTCACACCAACACCTGAAGGAATTTTCAGCTGAGGATGTCTCACGAATGCAGCTGCTGAAATACCAAACCTTAGCCTGCCCTAAGCTCAGCCCTGATAATAGCCCTATATCACATGTGACTCTCAGAGTACACCCACAACTCTTGAACAATGCAGGCTTTTGGTCGAAGCTGCAGATATTAGGGGAAGAACGAAACATTTTTTCAGACCACCTGCTCCTCCTTGTAACTGGACCACGAGGATCTGATAGAGGATGTATTAATAACCTTTACTCACCTAAGTATTATCATCATATATCGTCTTTCCATAACAAAAAAATAAATAAATTCAAGGAAATCTCTTCCTTTTCTTTGTGTCTCACGGACATGTCTTATCCATGTCTGCTCCTCCCAAAAGCTCTGATTACACCTTACCTCTCACTCAGCAACATCGTAGGAACAAAAGGAGTGACACAGGTGTTGTTAGAACCAATAATATTGGTTACCATGGATATGTCCCACATACAGACACATTTCCTGTATATTTGGTCGCTGCAGTGCCATTTCTCAAACGCAACTATAGGAATAACTGTACCATTACACAGACCAGACAGACAAACAGACACACATGCATGCACCCATCCGCCCACCCACCCACACAAACCTCTGTTAAATACTTTGTCAAACTATTTTCATCCATCAAAATAACATCAACCACCACCATGAAAGATCACTCCATGAGCATCTCATAAACAAGTATGAATTGATGCAACACTAAGGTCACGTTCATACCACCCTGGGAAACTAGTCCATAGAGACACTTGACAACTGAAGGGGCACCATGTGACCCGACTATAGTAGCACCACAAGAGTTCGGAGTACACGATGGTCCTCTCTTGCAGCCACCAGTATAATGAGATCACAGGCTCAGGGCAGTCACATGATCCAGTCTATCCACCACACTATCCCCTCTCTCTCTCTCTCTTTCTCTCTTACACTCACACGCACACCAATACACACACACACACCAATACACACACGCACACGCTCACCAGTTAGGGTGGGGGGAATACTTGCTGGTCACCTCTTCTGCTGACATCTGTGTGTATGTATGTGTGTGTGTGTGCACACGTGCATGTGAGTGTGTGAGGGAGGGGAAGAGAAGGGGGAGAGAAGAGGTTACAGGAGGTTGGACTACAAATCAAAATATGCCACTCATGGACGATGAGTAGAGACAGTGTCCATGTCTTCGCTTCTTCTCTCATGTGACCCAAGCTCTTATTTCAGGTGAGACTAACGAATCCCACATTATCCATAAATTAATCCCATGTGATCCTAACTCTAATCCCATATGATCCTAACTCCAATCTCACATGTCCTAACTCTAAATCCCACGTGATCGTAACTCCAATCCCATGTGATGCTAACTCTAATCCCATATGATCGTAACTATCAATACTGTGTTCCTAACTCTAATCCCATGTGACTCTAACTCAAATCCCATGTGATACTAATTTTAATCCCACATGATTGTAACTCTAATCTCATGTGATCTATCTCTAATCCCATGTGATCCTATCTCTAATCCCATGAGAAGATTACTCTAATCCCATATGATCTATCTTTAATCCAATGTAATCCAAACTCAAATCCTATGTGACTATAACTATATATTCCTATGTGATCGTAACTCATGTGATCCAAGCTCTAACCCCATGTGATGCTAGCTATAATCCAATGTGATCCTAATTCTAATCCCATTTGACCACAACAATAATTCCATGTGATCCTAATTTTAATCACACATAACTTAACTCTAATCCCACATGATCCTAACCCTTTCTCATGTGATTCTAACTAATTCAGTGTTCACCTCTCTCCCATCCCTCACCCCAAGAACACCTCACCAGCTCCACACACAGCACTGTGGCAGTGTAGAGGTCCTGATCCTAACACTAGTCCTCGGTAGACCTATGTAGGTTAGCTCAATACAGTTGAGAAACATTCGACCTTTGACAATGCACCCATGATGCAGCTAGTGTGTGTGTGTGAGAGAGATAGTGCGTGTGTGTATGTGTAAGAGAGACAGAGAGAGTGTGTGTATGTGTAAGAGAGAGAGAGAGAGTGTGTATGTGTGTGAGAGAGTGTGTGTGTATGTGTAAGAGACAGTGTGTGTGTGTATGTAAGAGAGAGAGAGAGTGTGCATGTGTGTGTGAGAGAGAGTGTGTGTGTGTGTGCGAGAGTGTGTGGTGTGGTGTGTGTGGTGCGTGTGTGGTGTGGTGTGTGTGTGTGAATGTAAGAGAGAGTGTGTGTGTGTGTGTGTGGTGTGTGAGAAAGTGTGAGTGTGTGCACGCGCTGTGGTATGGTGTGTGTAGTGTGTGAGTGAGTGTGTGTGAGTGTGAACCTAAGAAAATGTGTGTATAAGGGTATGTGTGTATAAGGGTATGTGTGTATAAGGGTATGTGTGTATAAGGGTATGTGTGTATAAGGGTATGTGTGTACATATGTATGTGAGAAAGAAAGCATGTATCAATAGTGTTTGTTTGTGCGTGTTGTCCTTGTATAAGGGCTGGCGAGGGTTGTATTCAAACAGAATCCCCAACTAGTCTGGAATCTACTGCACACACCCACCCACATGTCCCACTACCACGACAAACCGAACTACACTCATATACACAGCATCCACACATGCTATAAACACTTGTAGATCATAGGCCCAGCTAGTATCATTACATGATGGCAGTAAACAGAAGATGACTCAAGCCTCCTTCAATGGCCATAGGACCAGCCATAGCCCCAGTTCTAGTAATATATTTGAAATGCTAGTAATCTACCTGATAATGAGATGTGGAGATGCTGGTGTAGAGCAATTCCAGTTTCCTCACACAAGCCACCAGGTAGCCGGCCAGCTTGATGGGGAGAGAGGGAGGGGAAGATTCTGTGTGTGTGTGTGTGTGTGTGTGTGTGTGTGGTGTGTGTGTGTGTTATGTGTGAATTGTGCAAGATGAAAAAAAGTGAAAAAAAGGAGAAAGTAATCAATGACTTATATTCGCTCAATTCATGGAAAAAAAATAGAACTGGTCAGTCTAGAATATCATTTTACTACTTCAGCTGGACTTCTCAGGAATATTTCGGACATATCAGGAAACTCTAAATAATACACATCCTCCCCTTCTCTATAATAAAGTCTGGTTTAGTTTAGTACAGGCAGCAATATCAGGAGAAAGTTAGCGGCTGTAGGCCTTTCACGTAGTTGTTGTTGCTGTATACACAGCACCATTGACTGACTGCATCGTATCTCAAATGTAAACAAGTTCCCCAAGCAACACTTTCTTTTCTTCTTTTTTTAAATAATAACACACACACACGCCCCCTCAGGGCATCGCCCACACACACACACACACTTACTACAACACTTCCTATAATAGCTTACAGGTATTGTAGTCACGCTCACACACCCCCTCAAGGAATCGCACACACAAACGTACAACACTTCCAATAATAGCTTACAGGTATTGTAGTCACGCTCAAACGCCCCCTCAGGGCACCACACACAAAAACGTACTACAGCACTTCCAAGAATAGCCTGAGGGAGTTGTTGGTACGCACATATTGTACACACAAACACACTACTACAACACTTCCAAGAAATGCCCGGGGTGGTTATAAAAGGACACAAAACAAACACTGAAATGAAAAATATTGGGGAAAACTTTAAAATTTTGAAAGATTTTCTTTATTACAACTATAATTACAAACATGAGGCATTTGGAGTTGACCTTTCCAAGAGGTCAATAAGTCTCCAGAGAAGAATAATGTCCTACTTTTGCACTCCCATAATTAAGCAGCAAATCAGAGAAAGTTGTTCATGCACTTTAGTCAGGTCAAATCATGCAAGTCAGTTGCGAATACAATAGGAAGTCAGTTATTCAAACCTGTTGCGACCAGAGCAGTTCGGATAACTGACTTCCTATTGTAGTAAGAATTTGAAATTAACAAATTGTTTACTGTGTGGAAACACAAAGGTTTGTTGTTACAACTAAGTGGGTGGTCACTCATGAATAGTAAAGTTTATTATTTAATGAACCTATTTCCTAGCCCAAACCACATC
>OZ017788.1:11224248-11255838 GCA_963969325.1 Lycopodina hypogea
CCTACGCCCTCCACGTGGCCAGTCGCACCAAGTGACCAATAGACATGTTTTAGGGTCATTCGACTGCCGTGTGCTCTTTCGCACATTAACGCATCAGATTAAGCATAATCCTTCCTGGAATTCCTGGCGATTCGGGGATGCAGCATCCGCCTCCACGTGAGATGTCATTGAGCCTGATTCATGAATTAATTAAGGAGATGCTTGTCTTCAGCAGCAGGCAAATCCTGACATAGGGGATATCTGGGTCAAACGTGGTCCGTACTTCAGTATACACTCCTTCTAGACTAATTAAGTTTATAGAATCAAACGGTGAACTAGAACCGGGTGATTTATTTATTTACTGAACGAGACGGATTTGTGATAAATGTGTAAACAAATTGAAATAGGCTTTGATTTATTTATATAGCAAGGAGTTCGTAATTCGGGTCTCATTCATAGACACGGGGGCAGCGAGGGCAAGAATATAAACTCTTTGGGAATAATAAAAAAGTGATAATTTCAAGCTGGTTTTCATTATGATTATATACCACATAGTAAAATGTGTCATCACTAGAGATAATGATTGGATAATAAACTTTATCAACTTTACCCGGCCTGCGTACACGTAGGTAAACAACATTAAACTGCAAGGATGCTTAAACTCTTATTTAAAAGATGTTTAAAAACATAAATCCCTGTGCATTACAGAGTTTTCATGCATCCATAGACACATCTGATTTATTCTTTCTGGATGTAAACCATAGGCTAAAAAAACAATGTTGGCTCAGCATTATATCTTGAGTGTGCAAGCTAGATTAGTGAATGTATTAGAATTTCAAATCCCCCTCCTACGTAGATCACGTGTGGGCGTGTAATATGACACGTGGAGTCACGCTGGCAGGGCCTAACACGTCACCGATCACTGTCTGTGTCAGATATGGGTTTTGTCAGCCCTGATACTAGCCCAGGAGGCCACCCTTGTCGGGCTCAACTGTCTGCCCTAAACGCACCTGATTGGGGAAGGCCGCCCTCAGCATCAATAAACCTCATTTACCCTCTATAACAGTTAGTCACACTGTGCCACCATACGTAAATGTGCTTCAAATTTCACCCCCTCGTGTATATGCAAAATTGAAATGTAGAAAATTAAGACAGAGTCAAATGCGTCTCGGCTGGATAGAAGCAAGACTCACTTGCTGTAATCAGTGAACCTTCAGTCAAGATAGTTTCGGACTGACAGCAGATCTGCATGAGTGAAATTAGCCAGTCTTGCCTGACATTTGCTTGCTACACACTCTCATTTATCACCCTCAAGGATCGCTCGATAATTAAATAAAATGCAATTGCTCACTGTCAGTATCTTACAAAGGTATCACGGAAATCATAAAATCCTCTTTTTACACCCTGTTTGAAATTATTTAGGGACTATTTGAACTGACATAACCAGATATATCTTGGAGGATACAGTTTGATGTTCAGTATATAGTCAGAGGATGTGCGTCAACGACCACGATACATAGCCTGCCCTAAGCTCAGCCCTGATAATAGCCCTATATCACATGTGACTCTCAGAGTACACCCACAACTCTTGAACAATGCAGGCTTTTGGTCGAAGCTGCAGATATTAGGGGAAGAACGAAACATTTTTTCAGACCACCTGCTCCTCCTTGTAACTGGACCACGAGGATCTGATAGAGGATGTATTAATAACCTTTACTCACCTAAGTATTATCATCATATATCGTCTTTCCATAACAAAAAAATAAATAAATTCAAGGAAATCTCTTCCTTTTCTTTGTGTCTCACGGACATGTCTTATCCATGTCTGCTCCTCCCAAAAGCTCTGATTACACCTTACCTCTCACTCAGCAACATCGTAGGAACAAAAGGAGTGACACAGGTGTTGTTAGAACCAATAATATTGGTTACCATGGATATGTCCCACATACAGACACATTTCCTGTATATTTGGTCGCTGCAGTGCCATTTCTCAAACGCAACTATAGGAATAACTGTACCATTACACAGACCAGACAGACAAACAGACACACATGCATGCACCCATCCGCCCACCCACCCACACAAACCTCTGTTAAATACTTTGTCAAACTATTTTCATCCATCAAAATAACATCAACCACCACCATGAAAGATCACTCCATGAGCATCTCATAAACAAGTATGAATTGATGCAACACTAAGGTCACGTTCATACCACCCTGGGAAACTAGTCCATAGAGACACTTGACAACTGAAGGGGCACCATGTGACCCGACTATAGTAGCACCACAAGAGTTCGGAGTACACGAT
Organism: Lycopodina hypogea; assembly: GCA_963969325.1. NCBI lineage: Eukaryota > Metazoa > Porifera > Demospongiae > Poecilosclerida > Cladorhizidae > Lycopodina > Lycopodina hypogea. The sequence goes on from OZ017788.1 coordinate 11,226,538, forward strand.
GGTCCTCTCTTGCAGCCACCAGTATAATGAGATCACAGGCTCAGGGCAGTCACATGATCCAGTCTATCCACCACACTATCCCCTCTCTCTCTCTCTCTTTCTCTCTTACACTCACACGCACACCAATACACACACACACACCAATACACACACGCACACGCTCACCAGTTAGGGTGGGGGGAATACTTGCTGGTCACCTCTTCTGCTGACATCTGTGTGTATGTATGTGTGTGTGTGTGCACACGTGCATGTGAGTGTGTGAGGGAGGGGAAGAGAAGGGGGAGAGAAGAGGTTACAGGAGGTTGGACTACAAATCAAAATATGCCACTCATGGACGATGAGTAGAGACAGTGTCCATGTCTTCGCTTCTTCTCTCATGTGACCCAAGCTCTTATTTCAGGTGAGACTAACGAATCCCACATTATCCATAAATTAATCCCATGTGATCCTAACTCTAATCCCATATGATCCTAACTCCAATCTCACATGTCCTAACTCTAAATCCCACGTGATCGTAACTCCAATCCCATGTGATGCTAACTCTAATCCCATATGATCGTAACTATCAATACTGTGTTCCTAACTCTAATCCCATGTGACTCTAACTCAAATCCCATGTGATACTAATTTTAATCCCACATGATTGTAACTCTAATCTCATGTGATCTATCTCTAATCCCATGTGATCCTATCTCTAATCCCATGAGAAGATTACTCTAATCCCATATGATCTATCTTTAATCCAATGTAATCCAAACTCAAATCCTATGTGACTATAACTATATATTCCTATGTGATCGTAACTCATGTGATCCAAGCTCTAACCCCATGTGATGCTAGCTATAATCCAATGTGATCCTAATTCTAATCCCATTTGACCACAACAATAATTCCATGTGATCCTAATTTTAATCACACATAACTTAACTCTAATCCCACATGATCCTAACCCTTTCTCATGTGATTCTAACTAATTCAGTGTTCACCTCTCTCCCATCCCTCACCCCAAGAACACCTCACCAGCTCCACACACAGCACTGTGGCAGTGTAGAGGTCCTGATCCTAACACTAGTCCTCGGTAGACCTATGTAGGTTAGCTCAATACAGTTGAGAAACATTCGACCTTTGACAATGCACCCATGATGCAGCTAGTGTGTGTGTGTGAGAGAGATAGTGCGTGTGTGTATGTGTAAGAGAGACAGAGAGAGTGTGTGTATGTGTAAGAGAGAGAGAGAGAGTGTGTATGTGTGTGAGAGAGTGTGTGTGTATGTGTAAGAGACAGTGTGTGTGTGTATGTAAGAGAGAGAGAGAGTGTGCATGTGTGTGTGAGAGAGAGTGTGTGTGTGTGTGCGAGAGTGTGTGGTGTGGTGTGTGTGGTGCGTGTGTGGTGTGGTGTGTGTGTGTGAATGTAAGAGAGAGTGTGTGTGTGTGTGTGTGGTGTGTGAGAAAGTGTGAGTGTGTGCACGCGCTGTGGTATGGTGTGTGTAGTGTGTGAGTGAGTGTGTGTGAGTGTGAACCTAAGAAAATGTGTGTATAAGGGTATGTGTGTATAAGGGTATGTGTGTATAAGGGTATGTGTGTATAAGGGTATGTGTGTATAAGGGTATGTGTGTACATATGTATGTGAGAAAGAAAGCATGTATCAATAGTGTTTGTTTGTGCGTGTTGTCCTTGTATAAGGGCTGGCGAGGGTTGTATTCAAACAGAATCCCCAACTAGTCTGGAATCTACTGCACACACCCACCCACATGTCCCACTACCACGACAAACCGAACTACACTCATATACACAGCATCCACACATGCTATAAACACTTGTAGATCATAGGCCCAGCTAGTATCATTACATGATGGCAGTAAACAGAAGATGACTCAAGCCTCCTTCAATGGCCATAGGACCAGCCATAGCCCCAGTTCTAGTAATATATTTGAAATGCTAGTAATCTACCTGATAATGAGATGTGGAGATGCTGGTGTAGAGCAATTCCAGTTTCCTCACACAAGCCACCAGGTAGCCGGCCAGCTTGATGGGGAGAGAGGGAGGGGAAGATTCTGTGTGTGTGTGTGTGTGTGTGTGTGTGTGTGGTGTGTGTGTGTGTTATGTGTGAATTGTGCAAGATGAAAAAAAGTGAAAAAAAGGAGAAAGTAATCAATGACTTATATTCGCTCAATTCATGGAAAAAAAATAGAACTGGTCAGTCTAGAATATCATTTTACTACTTCAGCTGGACTTCTCAGGAATATTTCGGACATATCAGGAAACTCTAAATAATACACATCCTCCCCTTCTCTATAATAAAGTCTGGTTTAGTTTAGTACAGGCAGCAATATCAGGAGAAAGTTAGCGGCTGTAGGCCTTTCACGTAGTTGTTGTTGCTGTATACACAGCACCATTGACTGACTGCATCGTATCTCAAATGTAAACAAGTTCCCCAAGCAACACTTTCTTTTCTTCTTTTTTTAAATAATAACACACACACACGCCCCCTCAGGGCATCGCCCACACACACACACACACTTACTACAACACTTCCTATAATAGCTTACAGGTATTGTAGTCACGCTCACACACCCCCTCAAGGAATCGCACACACAAACGTACAACACTTCCAATAATAGCTTACAGGTATTGTAGTCACGCTCAAACGCCCCCTCAGGGCACCACACACAAAAACGTACTACAGCACTTCCAAGAATAGCCTGAGGGAGTTGTTGGTACGCACATATTGTACACACAAACACACTACTACAACACTTCCAAGAAATGCCCGGGGTGGTTATAAAAGGACACAAAACAAACACTGAAATGAAAAATATTGGGGAAAACTTTAAAATTTTGAAAGATTTTCTTTATTACAACTATAATTACAAACATGAGGCATTTGGAGTTGACCTTTCCAAGAGGTCAATAAGTCTCCAGAGAAGAATAATGTCCTACTTTTGCACTCCCATAATTAAGCAGCAAATCAGAGAAAGTTGTTCATGCACTTTAGTCAGGTCAAATCATGCAAGTCAGTTGCGAATACAATAGGAAGTCAGTTATTCAAACCTGTTGCGACCAGAGCAGTTCGGATAACTGACTTCCTATTGTAGTAAGAATTTGAAATTAACAAATTGTTTACTGTGTGGAAACACAAAGGTTTGTTGTTACAACTAAGTGGGTGGTCACTCATGAATAGTAAAGTTTATTATTTAATGAACCTATTTCCTAGCCCAAACCACATCCCCCCCCCCCCCCCCCCCCCCCCCCCCCCCAAATGGGTCCACTAGTCCTGTGAGCAACCCTTGAAATTTTCAGGACAATTGGTCCTGGCATCTGGGAAGAGATAGCGATGTACATAGACATACAGACACACAGATAGACAGACAGACAGCAGACAGACAAACGAATTGCAAATTATAGTAAAACGATTGCATTTGGAAGGCTATTTGAACTTAAAATTCAAGAATTTAGCATAGCATAGCATGAATTTCCTATACCGTAGATTATAAATTCTTGATCATAACTTGGTTTGATATTAAGTTGGATCTGGGGGACCTGAACCTCTCAACACAGAGCAGGGTAGGGGGGCAGCCATGACCCCACACCCAGGGAAGGGCTAAACCCACACAGAAATAGAGCACAGCTTTGCTAAGTGCAGTGATGCTTCAGGGAGAAGGAAAAAATCAGTTATGATGGTTACAAGGGTTACCCAGGATCCAACTATTACTGCATTTCAGTATTACATTGAAATTGGTTTGGAATGAAAGGAATTGTGTAGCACAGATTATCAATGGACTGCCTTCCTTTGTTCTCCAGCCATGCTGGAGAGTTCAGACTTCCACTGCACAGAATAAATGTGCAGACGTGCATACTATGATGTTGGTCTGTTGATAGTCAAGGGGACTAGCCCAGAAAACACTTTGGATCCAGAGAGATAAATTTCTCAGAGACAAACTTTTCAGAGACAAACTTTTCAGAGACAAACTTTTCAGAGAGACAAACTTCTCAGAGAGATAAACTTCTAGAGTTTAAGTAAATCGGGTGCTTAAAAAAAGGTGACCTATTGAATTGCGTGCAGATAAACACAGTGAGTACACACTAACCACCACATGCTCATCTAAATGACGTCAGCTCTGCCAAACCATTACTGCTAGTTATTTATAACATTACCACCTCCATTGCTGCTATCTGAGGGTCCATTTAATCATTTGAATGTCCGTGCCTAGCTAGAGACCTAATTGGGTAATGACCTTTTCTTGTTTCCATACTTCTTGGAGGAGCCCTAAATTTTTTTATCATTAAAATTCCCCCCCCCCCCCCCCCCAAATTTATACTTAATGTTCACTAACTCATCAGGACCACGTGTGATATTAATAATATTATTAATACTATTATTAGCACCATAACTACTATTATTACTACTTCAGTTTCTGATTAGTAAGGAGTGATTGACAATGACACACCAAATATGTGGAAGTCAAGAATCACAAACAATGAAATTAAAAGAAAACAATGAAATTAAAAGAAAACAATGAAATTAAAAGAAAACAAAGAAAACAAAGAAAAACAGTTAGAGAGTAAGGAGGGGGAGGGGGAAAGACATGATTGAACCATTTTGAGATAAAAATAGAACACTTGAAGAGGTACAAAGTGCATGGTTTTACAAGGTCAAGGGAACAAAAACTAAGTGTAAATCTAAAAAGAAAAAGATTTATGTGTAATTTTGCAGAATTGTAAGTCTTGATTCAAAAAGTGGTAGGGGATTCCCTAAGCAGGGAAATACCCTGAAATAGAAGTAACTTCAAGAATCAGTTCTTGAGTTAACACGAGTCATCTGATATCATGGGCTGATCAACTACATCCAGAGGTAAAGGAAAGAATGTCGGGAATGGATCATGAATGAACATATTTTAAAAGATAGAAACAGAGAAAGTGGGAGAACTTCTTGAGTAAACAAGATGTCCACCATATTCTTCTTCCAGTTTTAATTTCAGAAACTCTCAAGGGTTAGAGAGAGTGAGTGTTTCTTCATCCTTGACCCAGTGCCTGTGCAGCTAGGATATGGAGTGTTGCTGCGAGGTTTAGCACGTCCTAGGACACCTGTGTGAATACTTGTTCTTGGACAGCCAGCAGCAAGGCATTCCTCTGTCCCACAAATGCAATACTACAGGATCAGGATGTGTAGGAATGCATCAACAGCTACAGGAAACTTCGATGCAGTCTTAATGCTTCTCCCACACATATGCAAGGAAAGACCCACACTGTGTGTGTGTGTGTGTGTGTGTGTGTGTGTGTGTGTGTGTGTGTGTGTGTGTGTGTGTGTGTGTGTGTGTGTGTACGTGCATTCGTGTTTGCCCATGGTAATAGGGAGATAGTAAAAACACTGGGACACAAGGAAAACATTGTTCATGTAATGGTTCTTAACAGGATTATACTCCAAGTGCTAAGTGGGAACAACAGTTCAGCTCATTTGATCTTGTTGAACAGTGTAATGGCAAACAACATTACCTCAGTGTTTACAGAAGGAACAACACTAATCAGGACCTTTCATCAGACAATCAGCCTCATGAAGAATACTGGTGCCTACTTCCTCATGAGAACAGATCAGCTTACAAGACAACACAGAGTGATCAGGACTTCACTTCCACTAATGCCCATTTATGGTTTTGACTTCCCCAGTTGGAAGACAACCACTTCCAGAGACAGAATTTACATTTCCTTTGGGTTGTATCTTTGTTTCTGTGTGGCTACACTATGGGACTATGGGACTATGGGACTCCCCCCCCCCCCCCCCCCCCAAGTTACTTGAAATTATGGGAGCGAATATCATACAGACTACTGATCAACCCTTACCTCTCCTGTTGGGTTCAACTCGTAGTGAACATATAATCTCAGGCAGTTTCCACTGGATAGGCAATCTCTCATTTCTCTCATTGAGAGAACAGCTTGAGCTTCTGAACGGCTGCAAGGACATCCAAGATTAAGGCCTCAAAACCAAGAAAATAAATTTATCCTTTCAAGACAGCAGAAACTGTCCTCCCGTGGGTACACCGGAGGTACAACTTGTGGATTCCAAGTTGGACAATTCTATTGAAATTCAAACTACATATGCCTGCACACAATCTACCTGGAACCATTACCAAAAGAGATGAACCATTCTTCAATGCTACAACTCACATTTAGTTTCCCATTTTCTTAAATGGTCAGGGAAACTTTTCCTTGTAGCAGATATCTAGCCAATCTGTCATCGCCCATGAAATAAGTGTGCTGAAAGACCTCTATCAATTTTCAAATTTTCAGGATTGCACGATTTTACGGAATTTGTATACACTTTTTTTTTAAGATGCCACACTTTAATATTACTAGAAAGGTACTGCTATACAGAGTGGTGGGGGGGGGGGGATATGGGAGGCATTGCCCTGTTTCTTTAAGTAAATATTATGATACATCTCTAGTAATTAGTGTCCTTTTGAATTTCCTGTGTGATCAGATGAATGTGATTTATAACCACAACTTCCTCTAGAAATTTCCTTTTGAATGGGGTTAGATTACACATTACAGCTGGGTAGTAACTCATGAATAGGAAAGTTTATCTAATGGACCTATGCCCTAGCCCAAATAATATTCTCCCCAAACTGGGCAAGTGGTCCTGTGAGCAACCCCTGAGAATTTCAGGGCATCAGTCCAGGCATCTGGGAGGAGATAGCGAATACACACACACAGACAAACTGCTAATTATAGTAACATCACTTGTTATAGTTGCAAATCTCATTAGCATCTTCCCTGACTGAAGGTCAAAGTCATGTGACCCAAGCATGAAAATGAAGATTTGTACATAAAAACTCTCCACAATTTTCCCCTTTGGATCAGAAATAGAATAATCCATAAAAAGAAAAGAAAGACAATCTGCAGTACAACCCTCAAGAACAATAACAAGTAGTTGTGGTCCAGAGTACTACTACAACAACAATAGCCTGAGGGGGTGCTGTGTGTAGAACAAACCTCCTCACCACACAAACAATGCCTGATGGAGTGGGGGCACCAACAACTCAGGAAAATCTTACCATTCCCTCCAGTGGAACCTTGTAGGCCACTGAGAGCAGACAGCAACCCTTCATCTCTCCTGCAATGAATACACAGAGAGAAGGAGGCAATACAAGAAGACTCACCCAGCCCTTCTTACTCCAACCTGCCCTCTCCAAAAGTTCCTCAGAAGCAGGTGGTTTCCATAACAACAATTTAACTGAGTCATCAAAACTCACCATGAAACTGAAGCTCAGCAATGTGTGTGCTGTAAACTCTAAATCAATAAAGAAATGTTCAAACTGCTATTTATGCAAGACTAATTTGCCCCACCCACTTGTAAACAAATTCAAATTAAATTTTGAATATTCAAGTTTGAACACAAACGATAGCAGTGGCTTTGATGTATAATTAAAGCAAGGTGAGAATAATTTTTGAACAATTAGGAATACCAGACCTCACCCTCCCCTCCTCCCTCCATTCCTCCTCACACCTCTGCCAAGCCACACACCCTCACCAGGTTCTCCAGAAGGTCTTCCAATAGTACTCCTCTGACCTGACCAGGAATGCAGAAGGTATTTCTCCTCCTCCCTGTGTCCTCCCCTCATCCCTTACCCAGTGGTCATCATACTCATGTCCCACCTGGACCATGACAACAGGCATGTAAATAAACATCAAAATTCTTGTTCAAATGTGCATGCCCAGCAAGAAAATCATCCATGGGGTGAAGCAAATTGGTCCTGTATCACTATACATCACATTTAGTGTTTGCTCTCAGACTGATAAACATTACCAAGTCTTTAGACCTTCCAAGGGACTGGTAAGTAGTGTTCCTCCACTGCAGCACACTAGCCCCAGCCCCCCTGCTATAAGTTGCTTCAGATAACAAACTGCAGTTCTGCTCAGCCACCGTCACCTCCCCCACCAGGGCTGCAGGAGGAAACCTAGCAAATACTGACATCGTTGTAGCTGCCAGTAGCAAGAGCTGTAGACTGCAGACACAGGTTAGCTCCCCTAACCAGGTAAAGGTCGTCAACTATTCAATCGTTCATTCGAATTGTGCCTCGAACATTCCTGAACATTCCTGAACATTCCCGGGCACTGAACTTCCTGGGCTGGGATATAATGAGGACTCACTGCACGTTTTCCATGAATTCACAGTTGCTTGTTGAGCTGACTTGACTATCTAGCTGTAGCTGCCTACTAGCTACAGAAATTGGTGGCGGTTCCCCAACGAAGTTATTATCATCGAGATACCCTGCGTCTTCACGGACACAAAGCGTGCTTGCACTGTGCGTCAATTACCGCTAAGAAATGGGTGACTGTTTGAAAATTGAAAGTTCTAAGTTATCTCCTTTACTGAATGGATCTAATTCCAAGTTGGAGGCTTCAGCCAGCAACCACCTTCCCTCAACGAGATATAAAGTTGCACGAAGAGTGGGAGGAAAGATGGAACGAGTGACTGAGAGTACAGTGAGCAACCGGGATAGTGAATTGGTTGCAACGGGAAACACAAAAGAACATCATCACCATTCCAATGGGTCCACCCCAACCCAGATACTATTCAAGGACATGAAAACCAAACCCATAGTGAAGCTCTTGTTCTGCAAGCTATGTCCATCTTGTGAAAAGAACTACAGCAGAGTTGAGAGAGAAATTAGCAGATTACAAAGCACTCCTGACAAAGAATTAATCTACAGATTGTCAAAGTGCATGGTAGAGTTACTAGTAGAAAGAAACATTCTTGAAATCAATCTAGAAGACTTTAGGAAGCAGTCGTGGAATTTGCATGCAGGTAATATGTATTCCGAATACTCCAGAGTGGCATTTGAAACTTTTTCCGAGGTGATAAACTGGGGACGAATTTTTGTGTTTTTGGGATTTTCCATTAGTTTTTCAATCCACTTGATGGACCTGCATATACCCAGTGCTGCCAATAGCGTGATGGAGTGGAGCTGTCAGGTGGTAGAGGAGGACTTGGCCAAGTTCTTCACAGCTAATGGAGGATGGGTAAGTAATTAATTGTCTTATAATAACTTGTGTTCTTGATGTGAACTGTCATTGATGCATATCGTTTGTGCTCCAGGGCGAATAATGATATTTGGTGATTGGTTAGGCAAGGATGTAGAAGTGATTTGGGCGAGTATAGAAGTGGTTTGGGTGAATATAGAATTAGTTTCTGCAAGAATGTAGAAGTGGTTTGGGTGAGTATAGACGCGGTTTGGGTAAAAGAGGTTTGGGGGACGGTATAGAAATAGTTTGGGCATGCGTGTGGAATAGGCTAACTCAAGCATACGTAGGATTAACTAACATCCCTCCAGAACCAGCACTTTATTATTACGCTAGTAACCAGATTTGCTAAATGTGGTGAGATAACTTTCCAAATAATTGTGGCACTGAAAATCTTGATTTCACCCCCCCCCCCCCAAAAAAAAAACAAACCATAAAGAAACACTTAAAAAAAAATTTTAATTTAGAAGACAACAAAAGAACCCTTTAAAAAAGATAAACGAACAAAAACATATCATTGACATAATTATTATTTTATATATTTATTGATAATTCTGGTTACAGTACCCTACTGTTCACCAGAAGTTAGACCCAATCAGTTTCTAGCATAGAGTATTGTGTTTAAATTGATAAATGCCTCCCCTCCTCCTCTCTGTGGTCCTTTGCTGTCTGTAGATGGGTTCTTAGTTCTAACATTTCCTGATCTATTGCAGCCATTACTGTGGTCTGTAGACAATGCACTCAATAGCTCATATGAACAGGTACAGTAAGTACGATGCTAAAATATGCTCAATAGTTTTAAAGTATTTAATTGGAAACCTTAATGCTTTATATTAATTACTCCACATACCTAAACTATCATATTTATTAATAGAGCCACCCTTGTTTTGTGGGTAGGAGGTTTTTATATATTTTTTCCTTTAATATTCTGCAGCTGGCTCCTTTCTCAATTAGGGCTCAGGGTTTAGTATCCATTCATGTGATCTCAGGAAGTGTAACCTTGTCGCTAGGTGCTGGCGGTGGTTGAGTAGAGAGTGCAGCTATCAAGTGGTGTGGTTCTCACCATTGTGCTGATTCTGGAAGAAGGTTGTCTACTCTGCATGCCGGACTGGTCAACCACATCCTGTTCTTGCTCCAATCAATGTTTGTGTGGCTTCAACAATACCTACCTTTGCCAGGATTCAGAATGAGTCTTTTGTGGTTTCACTTGAATTCCATCCATTCTAGAGGTCATAGGGTCTCAGTGTAATGTCATGTCTAGACGTAATTTGTTGTTTTTCTTTTGCACACAATGGTGCTCTAGTAGACTCGATTATAAAGGACAATTCCCTCAGTTTATACACCCCCCCCCTTTGTGGGAGAGATTAGGACATGATAGAAAATTCCCTGGGAAGGATTGTCCTGCTTTGATCTGCATAGATTTCTCCTTCCCCATCCTTTGGGGGTGGAATTTGTAAACTATCCCTACCATTTTTTACATTCTCATTAGATGTGTACAGAACACAGAGTCAATAATTAGTTGAATCATTACTATTCGTGCCTCCATGAATGAGCTGGGTCTCTGAGTGGGATGGAGTTTTGGGTGGGCGGGGTCTGTCGTGATTGGATTTATCGATGGCAGTGGTTTAGGGGTGGGCATGTGTGAAACAGGCTGATGAGGTCTACCACTATATGCAAGACATTGGAACATCTGCACTCAATATTTATTCCATGTTCTAAAGGATGTAATTTTTCTCTGCAGTTATGTTCTGGTGTAAAACACTTTGTTCCCCTGCAGTCAGTGTAGGTGTGAGTGGTATAGTGCACACTTTAATTGCTTTTTGTAGAGTCGGCATAGGACTCTGATTATTAGCCTGCTAGTGTAGGATTTTTTTCAAATATATTTTTTTGTTCTCTAAGGCTATTAGGCCTGCCTTGGTCAAGATTAATCCTGGGGGAAATACCCTTAGGGCTAGGGCATATATGCAGTGAGCCTTAGGCTATTGGCTTGCTGATAATTTTTATGCAATTTTCCAATAGCCTTCATGCTGCCTTGACTTTTTGATTTACCTAATTCAATATTAGTGTTTACAATAACAGAAGATGTATCAATACTGCTATATATAGTCACATGTGTATTCTGCACTCGAGATAGTTCAAATACGATTACACTCCACACCTGTTCTCCATCTAATATGAAAGTTTTGGCCGTGTGTAAGTTGTTTGGAGTAATGGTGGCAGTGACAGGCAGGAATGCTAAAAGGGAATGTACAGGAGGGAGTTATATTTAGCCATGCTATAATTAGCACCGCATTCCAGTCTGGGTGGGTATGGGAATGCGACATTCCTTGTCTGGATTCCAGCCAGTTCTCTTGGAGACAGTGTATTGGCACATACTGGAAGGAAATTGCTTCTGTTGCTTGATAATGTGTGTGTTGGGGGAGAGGGAGATCTTGTTGCTATAAACAGCTCTTGTTGATATAAACAGCTCTTGTTGATGTAAATATCAACCATATGATCCTGATCATGCTAGAAATGAAGGCAGCTGATGAGAAGGAAAGGAAGATTACTGTGATTTTCCTTTAGTTTGCCAGCAACACACAATGGCTTGGTAATGATCACCAGCAGTATGTGATCAGTGAATTCCTTAAACAAATTGTGCCACGTATTTCAGGTATTAATATTTCTACCTATTGTGTGTGTGTCCCAGCCTTGAAATCAGTACGTGAAATTGTAGTAATTTTTGATGATTTCAATGGTGTTGACATTTAACATTTCCCACTCTTTAGCTTGAAGTGCCTAGGATAGTGATACAGTAATGTCATTTCTTATGGAATTTAATGATCAAGTAGAAGAATAATGCAATAGTGGTAGACTGGTGAGGGGATGGGATGATGGTGGAGATATGGAGCAAGAAATAAGGGAAATCTGGTTCTGTCTGAGGGAGGCAAGGACCTGGATGTGTTGTAAGAGAGAAAGTGGGATTATTATCCGTTGTATCCCTATGTATGACATATACCTGTTACTTCATCCCTTTTTTTCATTGACTATGTGTCCTACCTCAACCTTTGTTGCTGTGTCTGTAGGAGGGTTTTGCAGACTACTTGGACACGGCTTTGAGAGCCACAAGGCGGAACAGGAGGAATCATTCCCCGCACTATCGTGGAGACGGTACACCACCAAGTCCAGGTGGCGTTGTCGGTGGCAACACATCTAATAACTCCCCGTGGCCCGGTGCCTTCGTTGCTGGGGCAGTGGCTGTGGGAGCTGTGGCAGCATTCACCCTGAGGCAAGCCTTCTCCTGACAATACAGCCACAAACAGGATTCATCTGGTGTTTACAAACTGGAACTCAAGTTGTTATGGTTATTGTTATTTGTTTACCAGAAGCTATTTAGCCAGGTTTGCATGGAATATCTGATTCCAATCGCTAAGAATCCTCAATTCTTTTTTTTTTCTCCCAATGATGAAGATATGAACTCTATGCAATTTTGTGATTACACCAATTTAACATTATCAATGAAATTGTTCAACTAATTGATGGGGTAGCAAAAAATAGTTGTTATGGAGGGTAATTACACATTGTGTATTGTATATCTTGACCAGACATCCAGCTGTAATTATTTGGCATGTGCCAAGTAGATGTACTTTCATTAATGAATTTTTACAGTATGTTACAGCGAGTGAGATTTCAAACATGGTTGATTGGTTAAGGAATGGAGTATTATCCTGAAAGGACAGGTTCCTAGTCTACCTCTGAAATGGTTGGAGGGCTTGCCAACTAAGGAATGAGTTCCTCCACAATTGGTGCATGTCCGGACATTTTACTCACTGAATTGAACATGCAATTCATACTGTTGATGTGTATAGGGTCCATGTGTTCACAGTTTTGGAAGAAAATGATGGTGGGGCAACAAGATGACTATATGACTTGTACAGAACTAAGCAGGCTCAGTAGTGCAGCGTAGTTGTAATTGGAATGAGGGTGCATGACAGACACAAATATGCACACACACACACAGGTGAGCTTTAAGTAAAATGCCTGAATAAAGGAGAAATAGTGAGTGCAGTCTATCAGTATGGGATAAACAGGACATAGCCAATTGATCCAAAGCTTGATAGCAAAGGAAAAAATCATCTGCAGCTCTTAAGACCCAGCATGGATGCACTATAATCCAGTTTTGGAAAGATCTTTTTCTGCTCTTGACCATCCAAATTATCTGATGTATTAAAACATGATTTAAAAATTTAAAAAAAAATTTTTAATCCTGAACAAAAATATGACCAGACAGTACATTGAAAATCTTGGTACAACATAAGGGTTCTATGAACTGTAATACAGCTCAGCCAGAAACTCATAACCAAGTGGTTACCCATTACACTCTGACTTCCTCCTTGATAACTCCACTGACTACATATGCAGTCCAGAGTTCATTTGTAGTTTTGGAAGAAAAAGAAGGAAAGAAATACATGCACAGCTTGAAATAAGATGAGTGGCTGAATGCAAGTTACAATTGATTAACAAAAATTGGTGTAGCTTCAAAATTGGAATCATCGGAGGTAACAAAAGATTATCTTGAATATAGCACTAATAGCAGACGTTCAGTTTTGGGTTGAAAGTATTAGCTAATTAAACAACATAATTTTCACCACCTCCATCTCCGTTTTACATATGAACTCATGCGCCTATGTGTATAATTTTTTTTCCTGACACAAACACGGTAGGAAAGTATGGTCATGGAAATACCAGTTTCTCAAAGTTGAATATTTTCAAATCACTTACACCTTCAAAACTCCAGGGATGTCCTGTGCCAGACCGAAAGCGGAAGTAAACTCTTCCGTCTAACTGTGCTCTTTTTTGAGAAATATGTCCACAGCTATTCGGCTGTTCTCGTCTTGCACCAGACCTTGGGGATTATGGAAGTACCGGGGTCAACCTAGGAGTTATTCTCTATTTACAGACCCAATCAGTGCCATCACAGAAAAGAAAGTGGACTACAGTGAAGAAAAACTACTGGGGTAAAGCTAGCTAGCTCTCATGGTTTCTAGTTTCATTTTCCCCATGGTAGAGACCACTTTCCTTTTTCAATTTTAATGGTATTGTTAATATTAGGAAATTTATCTGAATTAATTACACTATTTTTTCCCCTTCTTTATAGCAGCATTTTGAATTAGGTCTCATATTAATCCATATTTCACTGTTATGGCATGGTGACCAAAAAAGTTCAAGATATTTCACTGTTGGACAGTGTAAAGGAAAAGTGTGTGTGCCTCTGTGGGATCAAGTATAGAAGATGCCTGCCTTGGAAAAAGTTGTGTACAAAACTGAAATATTGCAGACAGGAAGTAAAGGGCTAGGTCTGGTTCATTAATTAGAATTTCCTGTCACTAAGGCCACAGCGGATAAGATATATTTCCTTTTTCTCATCCAGGAAGTTATTGAAATTCAATTCCAGCGCTCAGCAAAAACAAGACTGAAGACAATAATATTAGAAAACCAAAAATTGCCTCTAACAGAGGCCTTTACCAAATATGCATTTTTTTTGGTTTGTTTAAAATTCACTTGAAATTTCTAAATTGTGGTATAACACTATTTGGCCTGCAATGTTTTGAAAAATCCTTTTAAAATAAAATTGGTGGAGGAGGGGAAAATTCACATAGAAAATTGTATTGTGTTCTTGAATGTGTTTTTATAAAGTGTGAGGATGGTGGATGGAAAACAGTAAATTTATCTGCTGTGGCTTAATTTAAGTTTTGCACGATTTTTCCAACTCTACTGGGGTGGACTTATTCTATACCTGATCCCAATGTTTCACTATTGAACAGAGAGTGAAGAAATGCCAAGGCTCTCTCTGTGTTCCACATTACCATGGCTCTCTCTGTGTTCCACAACATTACTCTGAAGTTTGTGTAATTTTTGCCTTCTCTTTCCCTCTCTCTCCCTTCCCTCTCTTTCCCTCCCCTCTCTCTCTCTCTCCCTCCCTCTCCTTTCCCTCTTTCTCTCCCCTCCATCTCTCTCCTTCCCTCTCTCTCCCCCTCCCTCCCTTCCTACCTCACTCTCCCTCCCTCTCTCCCTCCCTCCCTCCCCCTCCCTCTCCCTCACTCCCTCTCCCTCACTCCCTCTCCCTCCCTCCCTCCCTCCCTCTCTCTCTGACCAGCTATTCCTGTGAGCAGCTGTATGACGTGGTGGCAGACATAGACAGCTACAAACTCTTCCTGCCTTGGTGCCAGGAGTCCCAGTACATACGGAGAGGCAGCCAAAGGAGCATGGCCAAGCTGAGCGTGGGCATACACCCACTGGTGGAATCCTACACGGCCCTCGTTCTCACCAACTACCCCCACTCCATCCGAGTAAGTCTCCTTGTGGTGAACTTTGACCTCTTGTTTGAAGGTTTGTGATTATATCTTGCAAGTAACCCCTTCCTCCCTCTCATCTTCCATGCCCTTCCTTCTCGTTCAATCCTTTCTTCTCCTTCCTCCCTCTCTTCTTCATCTTCCACTTTTCCTCATATTCCATCTTCCTCTCTCCCTCTCTCCCTCATTTTCCTCCTTAGCCTTCATCCTCCCTCTCAATTTCCTTTTAACACCCCCTCACACACATTCCACCAAGAGTCTGATATCTCTCTCTCTCTCCCCCCTCCCTCCATTCCTCCCTCCCTCCCTCCCCATACCTCCCAGAGTATTTCCACTGATGGCCGCATGTTCTCCCACTTGGAGAATGCCTGGAGGTTTAAGGAGGGGCCCAGGATCAAGGGAGAGAGAACCTGTCTGGTGCATATCTCAGTAAGTAATTAGTACTAATGACAGACTTGTGGCTGTGCTGAGTCATGATTATGGATGATGTAATTTGGAGAGACATACCTCATAGGATGATGGCACTATCACAATGGAATCCACAAAAGAAGCCAAAAGGGGATGGTGCAATGTTGTGTGTAGTGCACCGTGTAAGATGGAGGACATTTTCATGGTGCAATCCATGCAAAAGGATGATGAAACAAGGTGGAAGGGAGGTGGGACCATGTAATATAGGTGGGGCCTTGAAGCAAGAATGGCTTACTTAAAAATATTTAAAAAAATCAAAATAATGAACATAAACAAACAACCCAAATGATTTATATCTCAAACAGACAAAGATATAATAAATAATTTGAGAGTGTGCACTTGCTCATTATATCTCTGGATGTGAAGGCTAAAGTGTGTTTTGACCCTGGGATAACTCTGTTTGCAATAATGCATGATTCTTGTGTGTTGAATTCAAGCAAATAAACTCTGAAATGAGATTTAAAAAGAGAAATGTGGTTTTGGCGAGTGCATTGCTTCCATTGGTGTGGGAAATATTTTAAAGTATGCAATAGTTGTAGGCAAGGTATGCTGTGGGTGGGGATAACTTGGTGTTACCAGTGGAATCAAGTCGAGTCTCTGCTAGGAACGACACTATCTGGGGATAGATGTGTCAGGCCATAGCAGATAAATGTCCTGTTTTTCACCCACTGCCTCCTTCATGCAATTTCATCAACACTCTCACTTTGAAAACACAATATAATTATCATGGTAAATTCCACATTACACCAAATAGTGTTGACATCACAATATAGCAATTTCAAGTGAACAAAACAAACAAAAATGTCGATTTGAAAAAAAAAAAATCACTGACATGAGGCTACTTTTCTTCTTGTTTCCTCCCCACCCCCCCCTTTTTTTTTTTTGGTTGCTAGCCGGCATTAATTTATAATGACTTCCTGGATGAGCAACAGGGAATTTCTCTGCTATGGCCTTAGCAATGGTGAATTTTATGTCACCATGACAATGTGTTGATGAATCTCCGGGCTTGCAAGGGATTCCTCTGAATGACCTGTTTACGATCTAAATACACAACAAATACCGATATTACTCACATGCTGATGGGGTTAGATGGCGGGGATTATGACAGAGAGATGCCTATATGACAGGGCAGCAGTGATGATGCTTGTTTTTTCATTTCAAGAAAATATCATTTTCTGTTTCAGAGTTGGTTCAACATTTCCCTTTTAAACAATTTCCCATTTCAATTGCAATAAGTACACCAGGTGATGTGAAGATGGTGTGTGGCTGTGTAATCTCATGAATAATTAATTAGTACCGTCTGGGTACTCTATTGAACCTATTCACTGCTGACTTATTAGATTCTAGGTGAAATCCTCGACCTATCTAAAAAAAAACAACATCAGAATGGATCAAACACTGACCATAGGTGTTAGCCCAGATGATCCATTATATGATAGCTGGGTCTCCATATAACTTTTGTTAGGGTCTGATGAATGGGAATGTTATCTATCTTTGTTGATTTATATATTCACCTTGCTAATCTAGGGTGTGGTAGCTATAGTGCCCTCATGAGGCAATGGTTGATAATAAACCTTGGCTGACTTGCTTGGACAGGAATGCAATACAACTGGAATTGAATTTGTAGTTTTCTTCTGAACTTCTTTCTGCATAAAAAGTTACGACATTTAGCTGGAAGTGAATGAGGTATGTAGATTGGCTGGCCGGCCATCTCATCCCACCAAGCCTGCTTGCATGGTCCAGGGTGTGTCTAGCTTCCTCCCCGGTAAATCCCTTGAGGTTACAATTTCACTTTGTGTGTGGAATTGTCTGTCCATCTCCTCAACACACTCTGTTCTACAGTAGGACACTGTACTTGACCAGGTAATGCTGCGTTACATTGATATAACTTACCCAGATTTAATGGACAATAAATTGAGTTAAGTTTAATCCTGTTTGACGTTTTATTATAATTATTTGGTGTATAAAATACACACACACACACACACACACACACACACACACACACACACAAACTGAACATAGAGAAATCTATCCCAAGCTTCTGGCTGTAATAAATATTTTAATCTCCTTACAACTTGCGCTGATTGGTGGACCAATCAGTTTTTTTGGATTGCTTCAAATCAGTAACTATTTTTTACTTGTATTTGTCTTGGGACAATTCCTTGCTGTCTATGGATAGTTCAAATCACGAGTTTAAGCAGATGTGCATTTAGTTTGGTGAGTGTGATCAATGTCAACACATAGTTGAGGCCCCTGGTTGGAATCTCTTCTTAGCAATGGTGTTCCAGCTGCTACGACTTCAATAAACATTGAAGAATGTGGGTTGCTTGGCAACCAGCTACAAAAAAGGAGTGATCAGTTTATTGTGCGCAATTGGTGTTGATAGCTGTGAGCCGCTAATGCACACGCTGGAAATTAATTACTATTAACGCTTTCCCAATTCTAGGAAATTATCACTTTTGCCTGCTGATCATAAATTAATATGCTGTGTCAGTGATGTGGTCAGTTTCAGAGTAAACATGCCCATTTCAGTTGTGGTCCAGTCAAGTGCTGGCTCAGGTACTTGAGCCGGGAGTTGTAATTGTTGCATTTGTGGTTCAACATGACTTAATAATGCCTGTCCACACTGCACACTGAAACTGGTTTCATCTGTCTATGGTACTGGTTCTACATGCCCACACTGAAACTTGTTTCATTTGAACCTATTTAGTGTGAAGCTACTTGGAGGGTAGGCTTCAAGCGGCTTCAGGATAATTATGCAAACTCGCTAATGATGTATTTTGTTACTGTGGTTTTATTGTTGGTGTGTGTTATTAAAAATTTTGCCACTAACAATCTTTTCGTTGAAAGCAGCTAGCAATAAACCAAACAAAAATTACAAGATATCTGGGAAGCACCATGTGATATGTCAAGTTATCAGCATACACAGGTAGTGTGGAGCTGGTTTAGTATTGTAGTGTTGATGCAAGGAAACTGTTAAAAAATGCTCTTGCTGGAGAGAGGTACAAACAGGTTTGTAGCTTTTAAATCTTCAAATGCACCGTCCAGTTTTGAAGGGGAGGGGTTCTTGTTTTTTTCAAATTTTCTACCCTATTTTTGGCAAGAGCTTTGGTTGTTCTAACACTAATGGTCCTTAGTACGTCATGTGAATTTCTATTACTCGTTACCTTATCCTTCACTAAGTTTGCATCATTTAATTATGTGTTTACAAATAACACTTAGTATGAATGGGTGCCAGTCACTCTTATGGTCAAAATATCACATAGTCCTTGTGTTTATTTTCAACTTATAAATGAAACGGGTGCTATAGTTACACTATTGTGTAAATAATAAAATTTAAAAAAAAACAACTATAACTAGCGTTTAGGATTCATTTATCATTATTCTTCCCTTTCTTTTTCATAATGATTTTCCTTCCATATTCCTGTCTGTTCACAGAATGTTTGGTTATTCAAAATGTCATGTAATTTTCACTTAAACTCGTGTTTTTACATGCATACCAAACATGTTAGACACTGTGCACCTCTTCCCCGCACCTTCCCACATAGTAAGTGCATAATGAATGTGCATAAAGCATTTACTAATCTTCTGTGTGTTTGTGTGGTAGGTGAAGTTTGAGTTCTGGTCTGTAGTGACTGCCCGCCTTGGCTCTATAGTGTTTGAGGAGGTCGCCAGGACGATGGCTGGTGCCTTTGAGACCCGCTGCCAACACCTGATAGGCCCCTCCCACCTGACAACAAACGCTGCCACCTCTGGGAGGGACATTGCCAAGACAGAGAACTGTCACATAGCATCAACTACTAGCAACCTACACCCAAGTGGAACATCATCGTCATAGCAACAGCACATGCCGTGCAGTCACTGATCTGTCTCTTATTTATTCCTTGCACATGTGCAGTCATCCTGTACCTGTGCTTGTATTTATTGTGTATGACGTTTTTACTCTTTTGACAACTTTGGATATCATTCTTCAAATTCTGAGCATCATCTATACTATGAAGTACAAATAGTCTGTTTGTCTGTGTATCCGTGATTCACAGTTGAAAGTTAGACCCACAGTTGAAAGTTAGACCCACAGGGGAACATCATAGCCACATGCCTTCTTTATAAAAAATTAAAAAAAAAAAAAAAAAAATTAAAAGTGGTACTTTTACCAGAAAATTAATGGAGCTATAGGCCTAAAACGTTGGTGTGCAGACACAATTTGACTGCAAATAGCATGGGATGGGTCCCATCTGGCCACATCTCTTCCTCTTTGTGTGTAAGGGTAAAATATAAAAAATGGTACTCCTAAAAAAGAACATTTTAACCTAATCACTTCACTTTTGTTTTAAAAGTCTACAAAATGTGTCTTCAAAGCAGGTAGTTTTATGACTACAGACTACCAAAGGTAGGCCGAAAAACCACCCATAGTGCAGGGGTTTTTTTTGGTGCTAGTATAGATAGTTCAAATGCAGGAATCTGAGTGGGGTGTATGTTAATATCTGTAGCAACTCATCTGTACTATCAACATTTGTAGGAGACAGTGTTCGCTAGACATGGAATTGTGGAATTGGCATCAGAGGGACCGCTTGCTCCAAGCTTAGTGCTGTATGTTGTGAAGTTTCTTTGATCACAGAAATCATATGCTCAGAACAATTCAACTGAAGCTAATGGAAATATCTGGGATAATGCAAAGTGGGTAAGTACAAATGTCCATAACATGAAATGTGACAGGATGTGCAATACCATTCCCACTCTCTCTACTTTATCAAAGGAAAACACTCAAGTCTTATTCCACTTGTCTCAATTCTTACTAGTGAATTATAAAGAAATTTCCTCTTATAATGTGATGGGGAAGGCTGGATTCATGCATCATGAAGAATTGGTTAGGCTTTCTTGCTGACAAAGGAACAGTTTACTCCTGTAAAGACTGGGTCAATTAAATTTGCTAGAAATGCAGTTCTTTTAAAAATCACATAACTAAATTAAATACACTAGCTGGTTGATATGTAGTTTAATTGAACATAACAGTTTGTTGTTCCACTCCAGTGTATCTGACAACCCATCAACCAAACTATTAACTCCAGCTGCTTCATCACCAACTGTGGTGAACACTGTTTTATTTTTATTGAAGTTTTTCAATCTTAGTCACCATGTCCTCCCACTGTGGTATTATCTATCAGGGTTAAGTAAGATATACAATTCTGATGGAGACTACATGAGTGAGCTGGATATGTTGTTTTAATTAACCACATCTAATATACTTTCATGGAATAATAATATTGAGAAAAATAACTCAGAATTAAAGATATTTCTTGGTGTTTAATTCAATTATTTTCAATGGCAAAATCGATCAAAGGGCAAGGGCAAAACAGGGCAAAAGGGGAAAACAGGGCAAAGGGGGAAAACAGGGCAAAGGGGGAAAACAGGGCAAAGGGGGAAAACAGGGCAAAGGGGAAAACAGGGCAAAGGGGGAAAACAGGGCAAAGGGGGAAAACAGGGCAAAGGGGGAAAACAGGGCAAAGGGGGAAAACAGGGCAAAGGGGGAAAACAGGGCAAAGGGGAAAAACAGGGCAAAGGGGGAAAATAGGGCAAAGGGGAAAAACAGGACAAAGGGGGAAAACAGCAGTTGATAGCAGTTTGAGTTTAGAGTTATAGTGATAGTGATAGTGATTTGAGAGTAATCTTTGGAAAACCACACACTCAAAGCTCTTTGTTCAAGTTATTCAATGAAGGATTGGATGGAGCAAGCGCATACCATTCCGGGACCACTCAATGTCAGACTTAGAATAGAGTGGGTCCACAACACCTTCAAGGCCTAACTGAGTATGTGCAGAACCATCATGAAACATCAGATGGAATAGTTGCTCAAGCAGATCTTTTTCCTCGGTTACATTCCTTCCAGGATTAGACTTATCAGATGTCCATCACTCAGAATCATCGTCAATTAGGCTGCATGCTCCAGACACCAAGAAAACCATAATACAATAACCGAAGTGTTTGTGCAGCGAATGATCTATTAATATCGAATTACAGAAAATCCCCTTTCCAAAACAGAAGATATGCATGCACATGCATGCGTTAATATGCATATGTATATTAACATTCTTCATTGTATTCATGCATATGTAGCTCTATATCAAGGCTATCAGACAAATGATTGGACCAATTTGTCTGTGATTTTGTGTAAGGAGGGGGTGACTTGGGCGTGGGAAAGTTATGGTATAGGTGCTTGTTGAAGGCCAACCTCCTAGGTCATAATAGGTGAAAAAATAGTCATTTCCTGCTGTGTACCTTTGTTATGCATTGGATGCAGGACTCTAATTAGTTTTTTTGTTCTAAAACATTTCCTGTAATTATGCTAATGATTTCAACAGGATGCCCTTGGGTACATAAAGGACTGCAGCCATGCTTAGTTTGAGTCTGCTTTGGTTCTGCTCCACTGTAGTAGCCACTGATATGTCTACCTTGACACACTGGGGTAAACCATATAAAACCTTTAAACTTATACCACTCTGGTACCACACAGATTCTACTTCAAATCTCTATCAAATACCAGGTTCCTGTACCAAGTAATACATTATTATTGATTCTGATATATACAGCTACCCAGAGTCCAGGGTAACGAGTATTTACATCACCACAAAGGTTGCTAGTGTAATGGTTTATCAGTGAACAACGTTGAGCGTTGGTCAGGTCTGTGCTTGCCAGGGGGTGTGGCTCTTGCCAACATGTGACGGGCATACTCATTTCTTAGTAGCCCCGCCTTCCTCAAAGCCTCTTCCAGCTGTATCCGTCTATCAGAGGTCACCTGGGCGGCCGTGTAGCCATGGATATGACACAATATATGTTGTGAGGGGGTGGTAGTCATGAGGCGAGCTTGTGTAGCCTGTGTGTGTTGTAGCAACCTCTCAGGGTCAGAGTGCACATCTACAGAGACCTAGGAAGGGGCAGGGGAAAGTAGCAACACATGGCTGAAATATCACTATTGCAGTGTAGAGCACTGTTAATACAATAGGCAGCATTAATAGCACACATATATGTAACACTGAAGTATAACACTGTTAATGTGATTGAATTTTAGTTTTGTGAGCGTGTGTATGTGCTGTCTGCCTGCCTGTCTCTCTCTCTCTCTGTGTGTGTGTGTGTGTGTGTGTGTGTGTGTGTGTGTGTGTGTGTGTGTGTGTGTGTGTGTGTGTGTGTGTGTGTGTGTGTGAGTGCTGTGTGTGAGTGTACCTGTTGTCTGAGAAGGTCTAGCTGTCTCTCCCTCTCCTGATGCTCCTTCTCCCTGACTTCCTGGAGCAACCTCTGCTGAGCCAGCCTCTCATGAAGCAGCTGCTTCCTGTACGACACACGCCCACGCCCAATATCTGCTCTCCTCTCCTTCAGTGTGGCAGCCTCTAGTCGTAGCCGCTCCCCCACCGTCTTCTCCGCCTCCTGCTCCTCCTTCAGCCTGTGGTGGTATGCGAACAGTCTCTTCCCCTTTTTCCTCTCCCTCCTTCTTTTCCTGGCCACCTCCTCCTTGTGCCACGCCTCCTGCTCTGCATGGAGGACAGCCATCTTCTCCGCCTCCACACATGCCTGATGCTGCTTCTCCTCACACCACTCATGTACCTATTCACACACCATCACAATCACACTACACTCAAAATACATCAACGCTGCAAAAAAATTCACTATTTGAAAGTTAATCACATTGATTTATTTTGTACAGAGATTCCTGTTATCAGGGATACCGTACTTTGTTGCGCAGCGTAAGACAGAGTTGCAACTGTTTGTCTTGTTCCTTCCTCCTGACCTCCCGGCAAACATGCTCCCGCTCATATGCTGCCAGAGCAGCCCGAACTCTGACCTCCAGTTCTTTCCTCCTCATATCCCAGTCGTCCAGAATGGTGTGGCGTTGCTTGTGAAAAGCTTCAGTGTCACGCAACCACGCTTCATGTTGCACCTGTAATCCAACACAGACAACAGGAGACACGGCTAATTCACATTGATGCCTGGGATTAGACAGATATTAGTGTTCCATTGAATAGAGAACATTATATAATATCAATCCAGTACAATGTGTTTGTGTGTTATTCCTGCCGTTCTGTTGGTTAACTCAACTCAACGTACATCACAGTTCAAGTGTAATATACAATGACCCTTTGTTCTCTGATGAGTCTCTCACACTAGATTATCTGTGGTCCATACCGAGATCACTCCCTTTCCATCAGATCAACTTTCTTTCCTAAGGAGTTCTCCCACGTAGCTGATTGCTGGAATGGTAGAAGTGACTTATGCTGTGTCTGAGGGAATCTATCTCCCCACCTGATGAACTACCCACCAAGTTCAATTGTGAACAATTGTCACATGGCTATCACATTTTGAAATAGGATGTATAATGGAAAGTGAAATTCCTTTCAGACTAGATGGAATCATTGTGCTTGCTCTCAGGTGAGTATTGTTACAACTCCTCTCCATGTTGAGTGACAGAGGATATTGTGTCTTCCCTCAGGACGAACCTAACATGGGATTCTCATGCACTACAGAAGGTCATGTGGTTTTTAGGAGTGTTCTTGCCTGGTAAGTTTTGGGTACACGTTCACTTCTATGCTGAGAGTTGGACTAGGGGGAGGTTAGAACCACTAGGGTGGAATAGTTGGCTAGATGCAGTTGGAGGGCCTCCCTCCCATCTACACTCACATAAATATTCCTACCTACCCAGACTCACAAAACTTAC
Source organism: Lycopodina hypogea (assembly GCA_963969325.1). NCBI lineage: Eukaryota > Metazoa > Porifera > Demospongiae > Poecilosclerida > Cladorhizidae > Lycopodina > Lycopodina hypogea. The sequence goes on from OZ017788.1 coordinate 11,251,060, forward strand.
ACACACTCTCTCACATACTAAATAATTCCACAAAAGTGTTCCATTTTTAACTATTCATCAGCTTTCAAAATGTGTTGTCTACCAAAGTCCCTGACACATGCCAATGGCCAGAGGAGGAGGAGGAGGACCAGGCTTCTCACTGTTCTCTCCCACGTACAATACATTCTGGAACAAACCAAACAGTAATTGGCAGCTGTATTTACCAAGGATGTGGTCACTGTGCTACTTCAACAGCTGTGAACATGTTGTGGAACAAACAGAAGTAATCTTCACACAGTGACTGTCACTACTCATACTTTCCCTTGCCCAGAAGAAATGGCTCTAGCTTCGGTCCATTGATGCTAGAGTTCCAGTCCTGGTTCACCACACACACTCCATTCATCTCAGAGTACCCAGCCTCCACCCACAGCTGCTGAACATCTGTTGACATAAGGTGGACCCACACTGCCACCTCACAAATACTAATTATGAAGAACTACACACCTAAGACCTACTAATTAGCAAGTTTTCTTTAAATATTGGAAAAGTCATTAGTTTGATTAAAGAAACATGTACAATGGATTATCTGAATTACATCAGACACAACAAATTATGTTTAGTTATGATATTTTAATAGTTTTGGTATAATCCCTCACAGGTGTAGGTTCCACACTTCTTTGTGGCTTGTTATTGGTTGAAGTGAGGTCTGGCACAAGTCAGAGCTGCAGTGACAGGTCTCCATGGTTACCAACCACTAAGTGCAAATGATGTCAACAAGCATACCAACCACATGGCGACTGGAAGTGACCACAGAACCACAACTAATGGCCTGGTGAACATCAATAAGTTCAATAAATGATTTAAAAATAAATAAATCAGCAAAGTGGACAAATGGATGAAATTTAATATGACTTTTAATGTGCATTATCAACTGTTGCTGTGTTCTTTCAAAATAAAATAAGCAAGTATTTATTTTATAAAATATGAATAAAAATATAAGAAGAATGTAACTGTTGAAAGGACAGGTTCAAACTTTTCAGTGAGTGAAACAGAAATTTTATTTTTGAGGCAAAACAATTTGGGCAAGGGTAAGAGTCCACCAGGAACTTGTAGGTATTCCATCCAGATGTCCTGTTGATACAGAATTGTGCTGTGTCAGACATTAATGCAGCTGGTGGCAACAAGACCTGGAGGTGGTTGCTAGACAATTACATACACACACTTATGTGGTTGCTATGGCTTGTTTCTTCATGGGTTGTACTGCTGTGAAATACTGATGAGAGAGAGAGAAGCCAACAGCTCACAGGGCAGAGGATATTGCACCACCAGCATGACACCTCATCATTTGACCACTCCCCACTTCCCACCCATTACAAGAATATATGCTGGACCTTTTAATAATACATTAAAAGCACTGAAACAGACATTGCTAGATATTGGAGATAATTGCAGCTGGACTTTAGCTCTACAGAGTCCCTCCTGAAACTAGTTGAGTAAGGAAATGGCAAACAAGTTATGATAATTTACAGTGTAAAGTTATTATAGTTTCTGAGAAATGATGATACAGTAAACATCAGAAAGAGTTTCAATAGTACTTCACACACACCACTCTCCTGTGCACTTTGTTGCTGATGCAATATTTCTGCAGCCATCAACAACCATGGGCAATATGCCTAGTTCAATGTATGTACATGTCATCAAAGAAATCCTCCAATCCCATCTCCAGTTGTACTGCTTGCCTTTTCGGGAAAGGGGAAGGGGAAGAATGGGGACCTGTTAGTCTCTCTATATTTGGTAGTACACTGTCCAGTAGCACACCATAAGGTTACCAGCGGGTGTAGTTGCTATATTGAACAGGTATGGCCAAGACTATCATCAAGCTAGAGGGAACCTTCTCATCCATTTCACATCTGCACCATCACTCTCCACTCTGGGCTAGGGTTTCATACACGACAGGCCAGAGAGGGAAAGAGAAAGAAGAGGGTTTAGTGTGTGTATATATATATATATATATATATATATACTTTTTTTTCACTATAATAAAATGTGTGCAAATTGTTTGTGTGTATGTGTCTCTCTCTCTCTCTCTCTCTGCTGGCTCGCACGTGTGTGCATGTTACTTTATGTGCGTGCATGTGACTCTATGTGTGTGCACATGCCCAGACTGACCAGGAGTTGTCTTGAACATAGAGGAAACTCTCGGGCCAGGCGATCCAAGCCCAATTGTCGCCAACCATGCCCGAGTGAAATGTGATACTGACCAAAGACAAAACTGAAGCGTTCAGCATCACTGTCAGACCAATCGCCATGGCGATGGCTATATGATCACACACAAACCAATGTTAGATACATAGAAGTGTCTAAAAATACATCACAAAAAAACAACATCTGAACATGTGGAACTTCAATCACAGCAATAACCGCATACAATACACAGTAAATGACCCAAACTGGCAGGATAACACACTAGCAGCATGTACCCTATTACAGAGCACAGGATTACATGTATATGTGGGCCTGTTCTCCACCCAGATAATTATTCCACTATATATATAGTTTGCAAATGTGTTTCTGTCTGTGAGTGATACTACTCCTCCCAAATGGAACTTCTCAGCAAAAGAGAATGCTTCATCCATAAGTCCACAAGAAGGAAGCCGCAGAGTAATGACAGGACACCTTTCCTTAAATGTTGTTGGATAACCGGTTCAGTGAATCAAGGAAGTACATAACTCACATAGAAACATGAATTTCATTTTTTTCATCTTTGTTGACATTCCATTTTGAAGCATAAACACTCCGAACATTTCTACACTTCCGATACAAATGGGCCCATCGCTCAGTGATAGGGAACAGACAAGCGTACAGACATTACATGTCTCAAACAACTCAAGGAAATTGCGTTTGCAGTGCATCCTATCTCCATGGTTATGCCACAGCTTGGGCATGCTCAATGGTTCCAAGGTAGATGTGAGTTGGCAAGCTACAAACAGTGTTTTGAGCGGATTAAACCATGGCAGACAGTAACTAACCATTACCTGGTGAGTAGTCCAATGGATATGGCCATTCATCCTGAAGGGCTTTTTATTTGCAGGTTGAAGCACGTCTGATGCCTCAAACTGGCTCCAGAGGCTTGTCGGCATCTGGGCGGGTTTTTTTTGTGTGTTAAATTACTCTTTAAAGCTGTCATAAGAATTCAGGGAGCACACTTATATATGGCCACATCAGGTTCCTGGAAATCCACCCTGCTGTGTACTAACTCCCCTCCCCCCCCCCCCCCCCCCCCTCCTCCTCCCTGAGGGTATCCCAGTAGTTATAGGTGGTCCTTGGAAATAATGAAGAGAGTGGGGGGGGTGAGGTTTCTGCTCAGCCACATGCTTCCTGGTTATTTAATGCATGATGATCCTTACCATATTTTGCTACAAACTGATGACAAACATGTATGCATTTCGATATTTCTTTCAACTTGAAGTAATGTTTCATCAAGATGCGATAAATGACGGAATACAATTTACAAATGCAGTATTAGTATCAAGGCAAATTTGTGCCCAGAATTTAGTTACTTTATCAGAACCTACAGGCAAGTAAGAAACAATAATTTCTACACCAGTATCTTTGATTACTTGTTTAACTTCTTCAGTTATTTGTTCTACCGATTTTGGATTATCAATTGGCTTAATTCTATTCTCTACCCACAATCCAACTCCATCTAAAATTGGACTTTCGTAAATTTTAGCATCAGTCTTTGGTAATTCATCTTTTGGAATCCAATCAACCATGTTTGGGAATGCATAGATTGCTTCATGTAGTGGCTTTCCAACCTTATTCTCACCAACATCAAAGCCGCAAACAAAATCAATATCATGAATACCATAACCAGATAATTTATCGTGAATAATTCCAGTAACTTCTTGTGTAGGGTTTTTTCTATAGTATTCAATTCCCTGAATTAGTCCTGAAAAGCAATTACCAATACCAACTAAACCAACTTTAATTCTATCTGACATTCGAAATTTGGTGTTATTAGGCGGGTTTAAAGTTTTCTTAGATAATAGAAAGAAATCATTTCAATGAAGGCAGAATTTTATACTTGACATCAACTCACAAATTCATGGTAGATCCAGGTCGTCCAGTAAAAGACATAGAAATTGATGCTAACACATCATTGGAGAAAATTTTTGAAGAATTATCTCAATCAGGAGGATTTGAATCAGTAAATCTATCAGACGGATTAGAAATTTTGTCAGAAATGATTTCAGACAAACAATGTTTAAGATTTGTATCATTTGTTGGTGCAGTAGTATCTACAGGGCTAAGGGGAATAATCAAAGACATGATAAAAAACAAATGGTTTGATGTGGCAATAACAACTTGCGGAGCGTTAGATCATGACATTGCAAGACATTTTTCACATTACAAAGAAGGTTCATTTACAATGGACGATATGGAACTTGCAAATCAAAACATTCACAGACTAGGCAATGTTCTAGTTCCAATGGATAGTTATGGACCACTAATTGAAGAAAAAATGCAGGCATTTCTAGAAGAGGAGTATCAAAATGGAAATAAAGAAATGAGTACTGCTGAAATATGTAAAATGATTGGAAAGCATCTAGGAGAAGATTCATTTCTTCATTGGGCATACAAAAATGACATTGACGTAGTTGTTCCAGGTATAATGGATGGGGCAGTAGGAAGTCAGATTTGGTTATTTACACAAAAACATAGTGATTTTAAATTAAACATAGCAGGAGATGCAAACTTACTTTCAGGATTAATTTTCAAAGCTGAGAAATCAGGAGC
>OZ017788.1:11256038-11296360 GCA_963969325.1 Lycopodina hypogea
CAACAGAACTGGTAGCTGTATGAATTGCTCTTGTTCAAACGTTGGTAAAGGTTGTCAAAACTGCCTGCCTGGTGTTAGGGAAAATGTCAAAACTTTGTTGGGCCAAAGACATCCACAGCACATGTCACTTCTGTTGTTACAAATACTTCATCCTCATCAATATCTTCTACCAATTCCTCAGCTACCACACAATCCATTGATCTTGGTAGTTCCTCATCAATGACCACCACTGTACCATGTGCGATCACTAATATTCCAATACTGTTTTTCCTTCAACTCAACCTTCCTCTAATACCAATTCAACTACTGCCATCCTCCTTCCTGTTGCTAACAACATGGACCTGAATTTCACTTGGGGGTTCCTTTAGTGGCAGAGAGATGTTCAACATCATCACCTCTGCATATGATGAAGTTATTCACTGGAGGCATAATTTGTTCCTTGTACCATCTGGTGGAACAGGTACCTCTTTTGTACAAGAGTTGGCCCAATTATTGCAAGCTTTTCAGATGAATCCAGCATGGAGAGTATATGTATGAAGTCAGTGACCTTATTGCAAATCCTGACCTTTCAGAAACCTAGCAGGACAAGTAAAACGAAGGACCATGTAAATCATTTGAAGAGGAAACTTGCCCTATGGAAGCAGGTGACCTTGAAGCACTATTGGTCGAGGGGCATGGCATACAGAACTGGCCACTGAAGTCTAATAGAGTTCGCAACAAGTCCACCATTGCTAAAACCTGTCTAAAGGAAAAGTAAAAAAAGGCCCTGAGATGGTTGTCATCAGATTCATATGATTGGGGGGGGGGGGGGGGGGGAAAGACAATCTCGTTCCTGATTCTAATTGTGGACTAAATCAGCGTACAACTCGGGAAATCCTGATAGAAAACACAGCCATTGGGTCCAAAACATACACTGAACAGTATGTCTCAGCCAAGGTCCAGTCATAGATTCAGGAGGTTGTCCAACTTGCTGACATAGCCACTTCTGTGCCATATGCTGCTTATGCTGCGTTTGTCCATGGCCTCTCCAGTGGCTGGACTTATCTATCTAGAACTATTCCAGATATTAGTGATTTCCTCCAACCATTGGAAGATACCATACACCAGATATTCATTCTCTCTCTGACCAGCCATCCACCATGTTCTAAATTATTGAGAGACCTATTTGCTTTTCCAGTGAGACTAGGTGGTTTGGGAATTATTATTCCAATTGCTACTACAAGACACAGATTCCAAGCATCAGAGAAGTTAATTGCCCCCTTGGTGGCACATATGACCTCCCAGGATATCATCCAGTGTGATACCAATGATGTATTCACTATCAAATAAGAGATAAGATATTCCAATCGCAAACACAGTGAAGACCAAGCTAATGCAATATATCACCAGTTACCTGTGCAGTTAAAAAGATGTGGGTTTAGCCAAAGAACGTGGGTCATCATCTTGGCTTTCTGTGCTACCTCTGGATGATCAAGATATCCTCGTACATAAAGGGGACTTTAGAGATGCACTATGCCTGCACTATGGCTGGACCCTACCCAATACATCTCGGCTCTGTAACTGTGGCAATGCATTCTCACCAGACCATGCCATGGTCTGTCACATGGGAGGGGGGAGGGGCTTCCCCACCATTCATCACAATCAGATCAGAGACATAACAACATCACTCTTGACTGATGTGTGCTCAAATGTAGCAACAGAACCCCACCTACAACCACTCTCAGGTGAAGGCATGCGACTTGCTTCTACCATCACTGATGATGGTGCATGTTTGGATATACTTGCGAGAGGCTTCTGGAACAACCACCAGAATGCTTTATTTTGATGTCAGGGTGTTTCATCCCAACGCTCCTAGCAACCGTTCAGGAAGACTTTCATCCATGTATAGAAGACATGAAGAGGAGAAAAAGAGAGAACATGGTCAGCGAATCCGTGGCATTGAGCATTGTGTATTCACCACACTAGTGTTCTCAACAACAGGTGGGATGGGGAGAGGACAGACATTTCATAGATGTCTAGCTGACAAGCTTGCCTCAAGTGCAGTGTGGTGTGTTGTACACTTATGGGCTGGCTCAGATACAAAATATCCTTGCCATCCTCAGATCTGCTGTGCTTTGTATTAGGGGGAGCAGATCTTCCAGGCATCACCCCATCAAAGATGCAGACACAGCCCTGGCTTGCTCTGAGGGTTTGTGTCCCACCAGAACATTAGAACACAATTTTACCATTTAATCTGATTAAAATAATCATTATATTTGAATCACCAAAACCCTATCAGTTCACTCATCTATGTTATCATTATTAATATTATTATAAAAAAGAGAAAAGAAAAAAAGCCACTACCTTTACAAACCAATACGCTGGGAGCTAGTGTTCGGTAAAGGGTCTGGCTCCGGGTAAACAACAGAGGCACCATGACCACATTAACAATGTCATTTTGGCAGGAATTTAGGAAAAGGTTTGAGGTTCCATTGGCTTTCTGAGTCTTTTCAGGCTGTCCGGGGGATTAACTGCTTGGGAGAATGAGGTGCCACCTGAGACGGTTGGTAATGGGTCTTGTTCTCACCCTGCTATCAGTCTGGATGTTTTTCTCTTTCATCAACTATGTCCTCCATGTACGACAGAAGAGCATTTTGCGGTACCAAATTGAACAGGAAATGAAGAGGTCAGTAAGTGAAATCCTTTCTACAGCATTCTGAATTTTAAAAATGGCATCACTACACCCTGGTCCCACTGTGGCCATGAATTAGCATTTGCATTACTGGTTTCTTGGAACAGCAACAGCAACAGCAACAGCAACAGCAACAGCAACAGCAACAGCAACTGAGGATTTCTATTGAATTACTGCCAGTGTGGTGTGGTGTGTGCACAGAGTGCAGTGAATGGGTGTTAATGGATTTCAATTAGCCCTTAATGAAGCCTGACTATATATATATATATATATATATATATATATATATATATATATATATCCCTCCCTGATGATAGACTTGAACGCTCACCAGCACCTTCTGCCAAATGAAGCAGAAAGTTTAGGACTACAAATATTATATCAGAAATTATTGGAAAAATGCCAACATGCCAGTAATTATTGGACATTACTTTAGCAAACAAGTGTTAGTGGATTATCATCATGTCTGCTAAATCTGTATGAGATCATATGTACTGATACACTGCATAGTTATGAATATCCTTCCCAAGTCGAAGATGGAAGTTTCTTATAATCTGTTTAGACAAAATGTTCATTGTGTTTGACTGGTAGTAATCTCTTTTCTTTTTTAAATTTTTTGTGAGGTACCAATATCAGAATGTAATTATGACCAGCAGTCAATAGTATCATCATGTCTTCAAGGCAGTTGTGTATGGTATGAGGTGTGATCATCATGTGATATTTATGAAGATGATATATTTCTCTGGATGTGTTGCACTGGCAGGACTAGAGACAATTGCTTTGCACGATGAGAGACAGAGAGTGGTTGGCCTAGATGTGTCCTTTATCTTTTCTTTTCTCCCACAGGTATTTCGGGAGGAGTTTAAACCCTCAAAGTGATGAAGAGAAGGAAGAGGAGAAGAAAGGATTCGACAATAATGGCTTCAACCAGTTCCGCAGTGACCGCATCACGTTGGATAGAGAGATACCAGACACCAGAGACCCTAGGTGAGCAGGGGACACACACTGGATCAACATCACACTGGGTTGAGATAGGTTGAATTGGGTTGACAGTAGCTCTATGGGGACACACACTGGACCAACATCACACTGGGTTGAGGCAGGTTGAAGTAGGTTGACAATAGCTCTATGGGGACACACACTGGACCAACACCACACTGGGTTGAGGCAGGTTGAATTGGGTTGACAATAGCTCTATGGGGACACACTGGACCAACACCACACTGTCCAGTCAATAGCTCTCCCAAAGGACTGTGTTGGCCACATGCACCATGACACACACACACACACCCAATGAACCACTTGCATTCTTATAATAGTGTTAGTGGACCCCTTTCCTCTCACTATGTACAGGTGACCAACACAACAACATACCTTAACTAGCAGCATATACAGGGCGGGCTAGTATCAACATGAAACAATGCAGAATCCACTCAAAGGATAAAAATGGGGAAGAAGAAAAGGAAATGTGGAGGAAAAAAATAGGGGGGAAAGAGAAATGAAGAATGGAGAAAAAGTATGGAGTGGGGGGGGAGGAGAAAGGATTGAAGGTGGAAAAAAGAAAAGAAAAGGAGTGAAATAAAAGCCCAATTCTCGATTTGAACCCAGGATTTCGGTATTGCCCAGTTTTTGAAGAAATGGATTGTATACATTGGCTGGAAATATTGAATAGTAATTATTTTATCATCATATTTGCCCAAAACAGAGTAGGTAGTGTTGACCAATTCTATTGCTGGAGTGCCTCCTGATACACACAACTTTGCCTGTTTGTTTCTTTCTCCTGGGATCAATGCGTAGAGATGATCAGAGCTGCCATACTCTGGAGCAGCCAGCATTGGAGCTGACAATGTGCAAAAAACCCCTGAACTTTGAAGATTTCAGACCAGCCACTTTTAGAGCTAGTCCTTGAGCCTTGTGGGCTGGCTAACAGGGAAGAACAGGAACCTAAGAGAGGAAAAAAATTTTATTAAAAAAAAATTTTTTTTTACTCCCTCTTTTTTGGGGGGGAACCTTTCCAGTTTAGAAGTTTGACGTAGCCCTTCATCAGATGCCCCAGAGCACATAACACAGGGTGTTGCAGTTGAGGCAAATATCTTATGCTGTAGAGCTGGAGAAAATGAGAAAGAAAAGTGAATCTTTGATCCTTAGTACCAACTATGTCTCCTTTTTTTGCTTTTTTGCTTTTTAAAAATACACACACACACACACACACACACGCACACACGCACACACGCACACACACAAACAAACTAGCTAAATGAAGATTCCCCCCCCCATTATCCTCCAAGCCATTGGTGTGGCATAGGCCACAGCAGCACCTACTCCTGTGCCTGTGCAGCATGTGGAAATTTTTGGATTGCTGTCACCTTAAAGCAGGTCAGAGTTGGAATTAGTTTTGTATAAGGCCAAAGCTAAAAGGCTGGTGAACCCTAAATAGAGAGTATGATGTATGTGCTAGCACTCTCTCTCTCTGACATGTGTCCAAGTTTATGGTCACCATTTTGACAAGAAGAAATGAATAGTTGGACCCAGTATCATCAACAACCTCCCCCCCTCCATATCATGATCATGTCCACATTCTCAAGATTTAAAAAAAAATTTTTTATTTATTAAAATCAAAAAAAAAAAATTTATTATTTTTTTAAATTGTTTGAAACTAGAGAAGAAGAAAAAGGATTTAAAATAAGAGAGAAAACAGTGCTTCATGGTGGGCTTGTCTGTACAGAATTATCTAATTAGAGCATAATGTAATTTTAAAATGTTTTTTTTTATTGTCATGGAGCGTTTTCTCTGACCTGCCAAGGTCAAGGTATGCACTCTTCTTTCACTTAATGGCTTCCCTCCCACTCACTTCTCCTCCCTACACTCATAGTCTGACCTGTATCACCAACAGGGAGGGTCTTAGCTGAGAGCTTTCTGCTACCTTATATGGCAGCACATCGTACAAAACATTTTCATTTGATAGGGTATATTATGACACATGCTCAGCTATTACCAGGTAAAAGATCATCAGATGTGTTCACCCCACACAGGGCATAAGGCACACGTGATATTCACTTTACCTTCACTTTGTTAGAAGTCACTCTATGTATAGAATAGAGTTAATAACTAAAGTTGTTTTTTTTTGTCTTTGTTTGTTATTTTTTAATTGCTTGTTTTTTTTTGGTTTTTTTTTCCCCTTTCTTCCTGGAGAGCTTTTTCTCTCTGCTTTAGTCTATTGGAGCGCACAAGAAGGTCACTAGCCCACCATAAAGCAATGTTTTCTCTCTTATTTTAAATCCTTTTTCTTCTCTAGTTTCAAACATAATTTTAAATAATTATGAATATATATTTTTTGATTTTAATAAAAAATTTTTTTTATTTTTAAATATTGCGATGATATACTTTGGATGACAGTAATGATATGCTCAATATAACCACACCTCTTCCAGTTATAATGTTAGAGCCACTTTACACGTGTCCTTAAGTTGACTTCCGTCATAAGTGTCCTCTTTGAAGGAGGATCAAGCCAATTTGTCTTAGATTGATGTGTTGGTTTGACTCTAGTGGTGTCCTATGTATATGTACGTATGGATGAGACCAACTGTTTGGGTGTCAGCAATGAGTTGTGGAGATGTGTCATGTGACCTGTGGAGATGTGACCTGTGGAGATGTGACCTGTGGAGACGTGTTATGTGACCTGTTATTATAGGGGGACAGTGCCAAACCATGTTCACTTTGAATTGGCACAGTGAGGACCTGGTGTTTCTGGCACTAAAATATGATATTGGTATTGGAGTGGAATAGAACAATGCATTAGAGTGGAATTGGACATGATCAGTGAAGAGCTGGAACAAATATCGGTGATGGATTGGTATAGGATATAGGTTTTTGAAAATAGAATAGGTCATCCATGGTGCCATGACTTAGGATTGGAGTGAAGTTATACTTTGAATTGGAATGAGATATCGATGTTTATCTGGAATAGGACATTGGTGTAGTACTGGAATGAGGTATCAGTGTTTATCTGTAATATGACATTAGTGTAGTACTGGAATAAGGTATCTTTGTTACTCTTGTACCACTTGGAACTCACATCTTGAAGCCAGTTCAAGATGAAACTTGGCAACCTAGAAGTCTAACCCAGGTGGAAAAAAGCTCCATCCACAAAAATATTGTACTAATGTTTTGAATAACCAAACGAGCTCCAGCCAGACATGAAATACTATATTGTATGGAGAGAAACCCTTTAACTAATTTTATGATCCTTTACCTAATATGAATCAGTTGTAACAGATAACGCTCCATTAACTGTCATTTTTTCCAACAATGTTGTTTTTATTCCCTTGTTGTTGTTGTTGTTGTTGTTGTTGTTGTTGTTGTTGTTGTTGTTGTAGGTGTGTGGATAGACATTACCCGGAAAAGAAGCTGCCATCAGCCTCTGTGGTGGTAATCTTCCACAACGAAGCATACACTGTTCTTCTTCGCACCATCACAAGCATACTTAACCGCACCCCTTCCCACTTGCTGCACGAGATCATACTAGTGGACGACTTCAGTGACCATGGTAACCATCACCTGGGAGGGGACAAGAATTGGGGGCTTGTTTAGAGATTTTCCCGAGGAAGGGGGGCAGCAAAGTGATTTAAAAAAAGATATTTATTTATAATTTTTTTAAAAAATTAATTTGTTTTATTATTATTTCGATTTTTTTTTTTTAATTTTTTTTTTTATTTAAAAAAATTTTTTTTTTACGTCCCTCTTGGGCTCCAAAAGTGTAATTCAACATAATCTTCAAGAAAAGATAAACTGGGGTGATAGGACTTTAATGATATTCATTGACTGAGATTTATTGATTTGACTGTGATAAAGGAAAGGGTAAGGAGGGGTAACCCCCTAAGATGTGCAAATCTATTTCTCGTTAACATGCACAACATTTACAACAAGCAGAAAATAAATATAATAGGGAACTACCCCTAGGTTATAGGGTTACATACCTCTGTTGCCATACAGACATAATGCTTTTAAATTTACATTATCCATTTAGAGGACCTACACCAGAAACTAGAAGATTGGATAGCCACCATCCCCAAGATCAAACTTCTCCGCCACAAGACGAGACAAGGTCTAATTAGAGCACGCCTGACAGGGTCGGAGGTGGTAAAGGGAGAGGTCATGGTCTTCCTGGACTCCCACTGCGAGTGCAACATGGACTGGCTCCAGCCATTGCTAGAGCGGATACATCTCAACCGTAAGGCGGTCGTCTGCCCCATCATAGATGTCATCAGTCTGGAGACCCTGGAATATTCCACTGTGAGGGGGCCCCCAGGGGTCAGAGGTGGCTTCAACTGGGGGCTGCAGTTCAAGTGGAAGAAGATTCCGCAGTATGAGCAGAAAAGGCGGGGCTATGATGAGACCAGGTGAGGGGGGGAGGGGTCAAGGTGGGTATCAAAGTGCAACAAGATGAGGTCAAAGTTCATCAATGTGGATGTTGGTTAAGGTGCAGCAAGGGGGTGTGGTTACTGTGCAGGGAGAGGTCAAAGTGCAGCAGGGGAGGGGTCACCAAGTGCAGTAAGGAGGGGGGGGGGGGGGGGAGTCATTGCTATGCCATGTAGCAGATAAATCTGGCGCTATGTAAAGAAGGTTTCTTAGTGGGTGCTGCGTTTTCATTGGTTACTGCATTGTTTAGTTTTTTGTTTCAAAAGAAGCACACCATCCTCATATGGCTACTGCTATCATTGTTGTGTATGTGTGTTGTTGTTTACCTGTAGAGAGGTCAAGTCCCCCACAATGGCTGGAGGATTGTTTGCCATAGACACAAAGTATTTCTTTGAGATTGGAGCCTATGATACTGGTATGGACATCTGGGGTGGCGAGAACCTGGAGATGTCCTTCAGGGTGAGCATGCATGCCCTCGGGCACACACACACACACACACATACACACACTCACACACACACTCACACACACACACTCACACACACACACACTCACACACACACTCACACACACTCACACACACACACACACTCACACACACACTCACACACACACACACGCACATACACACACACACTCACACACACACACTCACACACACACACTCACACACACACACACACACACACACACACACACACACACACACACACACACACATAGTGGAAGGGCTAGTCACCTTTTATTATGTTTGTGTTTTGTTTTTGCAGTTTTTTTTTGCTCTTTTTTTTCTTAATGGAACAGTATGCAAACTGTATTGAAAGTTAATTAGGTTACACTGTGTTTTCTTGTCAGCAATGGGCATGTGTAAACAGCTCTAGTTTGTTTTTATTCCTTTCATCTTTAAATCTATATACAGTAGTCTCCTCTCTTGAGAGACCACATTTTTTAATGCCAGATGTTATATTTGTTGTATAAACTTACCTCTATTGGAAGACCACCTCTCTTGTAAGAGCGATATTTGTCAGGTTTAAAGGTCAACATGTAGGCCATTTATTCTACACAGGAAAAAAAAAAAAAAAAACACGTTGAATTTTTTTTCATTCATAAATATGAAAAAGTTTGTATGTAAAGTCTTGAATTAGCTATTGGAGGGGCTAGTGTCAGTCGTACCCTATGTGGTGTATATGTATGAGGAAGATGGAGTGTGGCTACTGGTAAGAGGATGATCTCAGGTGCACCCGTATACTGGATATACACGTGTGCATTGTCATCTGACGTCATAGAATTGTTGAAACTCACATGCCATCTTACTATAGTTCTCAGTTTGTTTGTTTGTTTGGTAACTCCTCCCAGACGATTGGGCTTAAAAGGGCTCAAATTTTCAGTTTGATGGGGAGCACCCAGTGTTGGTTATAAGGAAGTTTGTGAAGATCAGAGTAAAACCCTGCCTGTGGTGCTATTTTCTTCAAAATGTCCTGGTTGTGGTCACAACTCTATGCCTGAGTAAACCACCTCACTTACTACGAACCATAATTGTGTAACCACATATGGCAGTAAAACTGTACCCAAACCACTTCTAGCTCTTTTTCTTTACATCTTTTTGAGCCCTGTAGGCTCAAGCATCTTGGATGAGATAGCAGACCACAGATTTACAAATATATTAAGAGGTCTTTGTTGTCTCTGTCCATGGGATGGTGCTATGCTAAAATATCCTTCAGGAAGGGTGGGGGGGAGGTTGTGTGTGTGTTATCTCCATCCCTAGGATGGGTATTTTTCTAGTTTGTGATAAAGATGGTTGACTCTGACAGCTCTGGGGTGGGGCATCCAGAGCAGCTGTATTGGCTGCATCAACTACAGCCACCTTTTATAGAGAGAGGGGGTGTGTGGAGTGAGGAGGGTTGACATCTTCTAACATACTCACACAGGCAGCAACAATGCATTAGGTGATGATTAGAACCATTTTATATTGAAGTGCTCAAGAAACATACTTTTCAATACCATCATGTGACAAAATTATGTGACTTTCATGTGATATTATTTGAAATCAACAAGTGATATATTGTGGGATATATTGCTATCCTGTGTGTACTATCTTGACCTCCGTGAGATACTTTCTCATGCAAGATTTTAAAGAGAGTCATTATCATATGTTATGTGTGGTTCTCATAAGACTATCATGTGATGTGTGTGCCTATCATGTGACAGATATGGATGTGTGGGGGTGACCTGGAGATAATCCCTTGTTCTCGTGTGGGCCATATCTTCCGTAAGAGGCAACCATACAGTTTCCCGGGTGGCGTGGACCAGATCCTTGTCCGCAACAACATGCGTCTAGCTGAGGTTTGGATGGATGAATACAAGGAACATTACTACGCCAAGAGGCCTGACATACGGCGGCGCCCGTACGGCAATGTCAGCTCTCGTGTGGCCCTCAGGGAGAAGCTGGGCTGCAAGTCCTTTCAGTGGTACCTCAGCAACGTGTACAGTGAACTCTCCTTACCGAATGAGAACCTGCTCTTTGGTGGAGCTGTGAGTGGGCGGGGATTATAGTCTGACCATATCTCTGGAGTAGAATACAGCCCTGGGCAACTTTAACTTGTAGTGCTAACTGAGATTTATTTGTGCTACATGGCATGCAATGGTGTGGATTTTTGTCTTGTCTGTCTATCTGCTTGCAGCTTGTGGGGAGGAGAGGATGTAGCAGGTTAATCGTCCTCTGTGGAGGGAGAGGGTAAACCAGATGGTTGATAGGGACGAGCAAAGGATTATTTACAGCACACATCTTTAGACTCACGTGATTGCATCGTCTTTAATAAAAAATAAATTAATTTAAAAAATAAATATATTTAAATAAAAAACCATGCAAAAAATAAGAGCAAACAGCAATTGAAGTTTTCACTCCGTAGTTGTAAATGTTGGCTTGATTGTAGTGGGATTGTTCAGTTGACTTGATAATGGTTGTCCATTTTGTTGTCTTGTTGCATGTTGATGTTGTGCAGCTTCAGAACCCGTCAACTCGCAAGTGCATGGACACGATGGGTGGAAGGGAAGGGTCAGAGGTCGGTGTGTACAGCTGCCATGGTCAGGCTGGTAACCAGGTGAGCCTCACAAGATAATAATGCAACAACAGGTTTCTATAAATGATGTTTGGTTGTTTAAAGGGATTAGGGAGGAGGTTTGTGTGAGGATGTGTTACCTATTCCTCTATTATTGAATACTCTTTGTGTTTTGTACTTTGAATTGTAATACTGTACATATATACACATATCAGGAACACAATGGGTTCATTGATGACTCCTGGAGTCTAAATAATCTGTTGAGTGTATGTTTACGTTTTTGTTATCTGGAAGTGTGGTTTTATTTACTCAAGGGTGTGGTTTGAATATTTGGTGCTTTTACTGTGTGGAAACCCAAAAGTTGTACATCTTACCACAATTTAAACCTCATCTTAAGTGTTCTAAACAATTATTTTTCCTGGTCTAAAACACTATTTTAATAAATATTATAGTAATTATTTGCTGCAGATCTTAGTGCGGGACCACTCTTGTTTGCAGTAGCATTGAGCCAACATCAATCGTAATATAGGGTGTGTTCACATGTACAGCTGCCATGGGATGGGTTGGTACATGTGATGGAATTGTTATTATTGGAACCCGTGGCAAACACACTCATATCCCTCCCACCCTGTCTCTCTATCCTGGTATGCACTTCTCCCACACACCTCACCACACCACACATCACACACACCACATACACCCCACCTCACCCTCTCTTCATCTCAATAGGAGTTTGGCTTGAGTAACTTGGGGGAGATTCAGTTTGAGGATGACCTGTGTCTGGATGTGTCCTCCTCCAAGCCAGGGGCCCGTGTGCACATCTACAGCTGCCATGGAATGGGAGGCAACCAGAAGTGGAGCTATGATGAAGAGGTGATGTCCTGTGTGTCTGCAGTGCTGAGTGGGTGTGGCACTGCTCTATGTCTATGCACAGGACTGACTGTGGGGAAGTAATCAGTGATCAGATAACTCCAAATTATGTACATTTTCCGCTTGATATCTAAAACATCCTGACCTCTGAACCCTTCAGTCTTGGATTAGACTGGGTAGATACAGCAAGGAAGGAATTAAATTGAATTAGTGCTTTTTACATGCATACACAATATCACTGCATTAGGTTATGTCATTTAGTTTCACCCAGCACCATCATTACATCAGTCTTCTATATTTCTAACATGCACACATGCATGCACGCACACACAGAATCAGTCCATGGTGCATTCAGGGACTGGTCAGTGTCTGGAGATAGACAAGAATGCAGCTGTAGTGATGAGCACCTGTTCCTCTGTGCCATCGCAAGTGTGGACGTTCTCCCGACGCTATGACAGGAAGAAGATAGAAGAAACCTAGCCCACCAGACGCACTTTTCCCTAGTTATTTATGCCATTCTTTCACCAACTTCATGTTGTGTGTTGTATCAGCCATCTTTATTCCTAGGTAGGGTTTCCCCATCTTCTATTCATATATTTTTTAAAGCAGGCATACAAAGAGCCAATGATCTTGAGGTGCATATCTGCAAGGAGGGGTGGGGTGTGCATTTGGTGACATTCTAGAATAATACGCAAAATCATCTTGGTATCATAAATTCATTCAATTTTTTTATAGGCACTTCTTTGACCAATACCTCTTGGTCTTGTTTACATGAACGTTTTTGTGTCTATGTAAAGATCTTGTTATTGCTTTTGTTTGTTGGAATTTTAAGATGTACCTATTTAGGTATTTAGAATTGTGTGTGTGTGTGTGTGTGTGTGTGTGTGTGTGTGTGTGTGTGTGTGTGTGTGTGTGTGTGTGTGTGTGTGTGTGTGTGTGTGTGTGTGTGTGTGTGTGTGTGTGTGTGTGTGTGTGTGTGTGTGTGTGTGTGTGTGTTCCTTTCAATTGTGCATTGAAATTGGAAGAAGAAAAATAATTGTCCAATTATACTTACACGAGAACTTGATGCTACAGATAATTTGGTAGAAATAAAATGATCTTAATGCAAGGTACAAATTGGTGCACAGAGGTTGGAATTAATCATTCTGTAAGAAAGACGTTAGTAGATTTAACAATTATCATATAGACCAATATAAGAGATTTTAAACTAGAGAAATTGGAAAGGGGAGAGAGAGAATAAGAAGAAGATAATCTTTGCTAGTCCCATAAATTAAAGTTGGAGCTGCCAGTTATAATCGGGTGCATCAAATAGTTGCAGATTTCATATTGGTCGTGCTGAATTGGGATGGTAAAGGATCATCATATTTGTGGCATTGTTATCAATGCATGCGTAAAATAAAATAATGTGTACACAGCTTAGTTTCTTAGTCTGTCCACATAAGTGGCCAGTCACTCAATGTAAAGTCTGTGGCCATCTTCTGTCAAAGAGAATTTAATAGTTGCATAGCCTAGAGATAGACTGTATCCCCAATCCTAAATTATACAGTGTGCATTTATAGTTACTGTGTGAAGAAAAGAAAATAAGCAAGAAAGAAAAAAAAATGGAAAAAAAAATTTGTAACACTGAATTAATCTGCGAAAATATAAGACCACATATTGGATGACCCTTTACCAACAAAAACTGGAAACCTCAGCTCATTGTACATACCATGTAACAAATTATTTAATTGTTGCCAACATGAGTAGTCGTTTTGGTTCGCTTGCATTTTGACAAATCAATCCCATTAGATCTTCTTTATTCCCACTCATCTTTCATTGTCTCCCTTAGTCATTCAATATTTGCTCTTTCTGGACACTAATGTTCCTCTCAGTGTTTTATTAGTACAAGACAACACCAAATTTTGCTATCAACCCCTTGAATGATCTATTCTCCAATTGACAAATAAATATCCTGATGAAAATAGGTAAGGTGTATGATTAATTTAATCTTTTGGGTGTGGGCCTGGTAAGTTGCAGGAATTCCATTTGGATCATTAAAAACAAAAACAAACTTGTACAGAAATGTAGAAGTACATAACCAAACATTTACTGAACTAGGCAGTCAGCAGTACAATTACTTTTTTTAATTTATCATTATTATTATTTTTTTAATCAAAGAAGTCATATTTGGATTGGAAAAGGGTCACCTAACGTGCGGTCTGCACAGGCATAGTCCCTTTCGTTCATTCCAAGACACTTGTTTATTAAAGTAAATTCCCTTGTTTATATTATGAAGCGTACAAGAATATTGCTATTACTATGACTCGCTAGATTACTAATTTATTTTCAAAATGAGTAATGATATACTATAGTTTACTAACATGAGAACATTGAGTTAAGATTTAAAGAACACTGAATATCAATCTGCCATTGTCAATTTGCCTGACTAATCAAGTGTATTAGATATTTGACATCACAATGCACCTATCTGGGTATAAGACGATGGCATGTAGTATCATGAGGGAGGGGGAGATTAAATTAACTTTTGGTTCTTTGTTTTGATTTAATCTCATCGATATATGATAACTGTATTAGTGATATATACAGTAAATTAGATATAATTGCTATTTCTGTGGGGTTTTCATTTTTCCTCCAAGGAGGGTGCTGGCCTTCAGATATAAATACCAAGAAAATGGAATCCTATGCATCGTGATTTAATCTTGGAACAAAAGATAAAAACAACAAAATGTTAACAGAATAAAGAAAAAATTTACTGAGTTGTAGCTGCTGATTGTCTAATAATAAGACAAAGAGAATTTTTAAACTTTATAAATTATTAAGTGATGAATTGAACAGAATCCTGCCCTGGTCTATGGGTAATATTTTCCTTCTGTTAATAATGAAGGGTTTGAATCATACATACATATTTACTCTCTCTCTCTCTCTCTCTCTCTCTCTATTTTTAAAATTTAAAAAAAAAATTTAATTTTTTTAAATTAATTAATTAATTTTTTCTTCTTTTTTTCTTCTTCCTTCATCTGCTTGTGTGATCTTTAAGAAGTATTCATCTGATTGGTTCAATGGTTCAGGACACAGGATGAGTTGGTAAAGGATAAGTTCAATGGCAAGTCATCGAATCCTGTTAGTGGTACATACTTCTTCCTTATTTGATTTACTGCTAAATACCTTCCAATTATTCCATGGAATGTTTCTCATGTGTATACATCACATGTCTGTGTGGGTGGGGGAGGGGAAAATGTGGTTGTATGTATTGATATCAATCCAAGATAGTGTTAGGTTACAGCCAGGAATACAATGGGTGGAGCACCCCCAAACTGAATGCCTTCTGATTCCTTCTTTTCTTGCAACATGACAGAGTATGAAGGTACACACATGCATACACACACAAAAACAACCACAGTATGAAAATTATAATTGTTATCCATCCAGACCCACATGGATGGTGATATTGTGTCCTGAATAACATTGAAATTGAATGCTCATAAATAACATACAATTATAAATGAAAAAGAAAAAGTAATGGCAGTGGGAATAAATCTAGTGTTGAATTTGTTGAATGCCATGCAAATTCATTCAGTGTTGCCCATGCTTCTGTTTGTTCAAGAAACTACTAATCTCAAAACATAGTTGCATACCAGGGTTGCCAAGTGCTGGGAGTCAAATTATGCCAAATGACCACCCAGAAAAATGCCAAAAATGCAAAAAAAAAACAAATTTTTTTAGAAAGCCACAAAAAGCCACAAAAAGCCACATTATTGGAACAACAAATGCCTATATTATCACACTTTCACATTGCTTCTCACCTTGAGCAAGAAAATTTGATTACTGGGACTATCCTGGAGTTGGGGGGGGGGGGGGGGGGGGGGGGAAGGAAACATGTCCCAGACACTCTTGCACACGCCCTCCCCACAAAAAAGAAAAATAATAACGCTCTTCTGCTCTTCTGCATTAGATCCCCCCACCCAAGGAAATATTT
The DNA here is from genome assembly GCA_963969325.1 of Lycopodina hypogea. Lineage (NCBI taxonomy): Eukaryota > Metazoa > Porifera > Demospongiae > Poecilosclerida > Cladorhizidae > Lycopodina > Lycopodina hypogea. The sequence continues at coordinate 11,272,033 of OZ017788.1, forward strand.
CTATTGGCATAAAAAAAGCCAACCTGGCGACCCTGTTGCATACATCAAGTATTGGGTGTGGATGTCACGTGGTGATAATTGTATAAACATTCCCTCCAAGGTCAACAGAAACTAAATTTATATTGAACTTGTCTTTGGAAGTCAACATTGTTTTTATTGGAAACGTACTCACCCCTAAGTTCAGTAACAAAATAAACCATTTAGTGTACCTTAACTCGGCACCGTTAACTCGCCCGCGCTATATAAACACGTGGGAGGGGTGTGACTATACAAATAGGAACGGGTCGGCCTCTACAAGAGGTGCTAATGTGAGCGTCAGTTAGTTCGCCCACCGTAAGTGAATCAATGCTTAGAGGAGTGGCTTGATCCTGACGTGAAATAACAGACTGCAGTTGAGAATCTGTGATCGCTCGTGGCACTGAACGTCGCAGTTAATTGGGTGGTTTGACTCAGGGGAAGATATCTGGACCTCAACTAGGCCGTAAGCTCCTTCAAACCTTTCACCCCCTAGTTATAGCTGTAGGTCCGTGAATTTGGTGGTGTCCGTGTGGTGCTGGCGTGGGAGCGTTTTAAGGTGTGTTTCCCGGTGGGGTCCACTAATTGTAGCCAGGCCTTATAAGAGGCACAGTCTAGTATCCAGTCGGGGACTATGCCACTGGTTCTTGACTTGGTAAAATAGAAAAACAAAGCCACAGAAAAGCTATCATTGTATGTAAGCAACTGTTCTGATGAAAACATCTCAAATATGCACTTTCTTTTGTTTTTTGGTATCATTAATGAGGATTTTGTATGTACATAGAACCATATTTATGTATAATGGACAGAGATATCTGTCCTGAATGGAGTATAGGAGTTACTGTTTTGACTTCAAAGTTAGGAGATAGATTTGAATAGGGATTCAAGTTTCAGTGACAGAGTTCCCATGGGTGTGTAACAAGCTTCCACATGTAGCCCTCAATGCACCACCTAGTGGTGTGTACACTGGACAGGCATTTCAGATATGTCAAAGGTTCACCAACTGTGACCACACAACATGTCAGCGAGGTGGTTGCACTTAACTTCTTGCTCTTACCCAGCCATTGTTCGAGGAAGTCTTAGCCGAAACCTGACTTAGTTTGCATAGCCCTGTTTTAAACACTAGTGTAAGCTTTGGAATAAACCCTCACCATCAGTGGTTGCAAAGCACCCATCTATTTATGTATCTTATACACATTTTTTTTGGTTTGTTCTGTGACCAAGCTCATGCTTTACTTTTGTTTCTAGCTTCAATCTGAACTCTAGCTGTACCTCGAGCTTTAACCCTAATCCTAACCCTACTCCTAGCTTTAACCCTAACCCAAGCTCTATCCCTAGTATTTAATCCTAACCTAAGCTCTACCCCTATTTTTAACCCTAACATTTAACCCTAACCTAAGCTAACGCTACTCCCAACTATAATCCTAGCCCAAACTCTTCCTCAAGCTTTAATCCTAGTTCTACCTCTAGCTTTAACTCTAACTTTTAACCTAATCCAAGTTAACCCTAACCCAAGCCTTGCGCAAAGTTTTATCCCTAACCTAGCTCTACCCATAGCTTTAAGTCTAACCCAAGCAAATTTAGCCCAAGCTTTAACCTTAGCTCATTCCTACTCCTTGTTTTAACCCCTTCACCAACTCCTCGATTGCCTTCAATGATCCTCCAACACCTCCCCCCATGTATCCTATATTTCAAGTGCCAATATAGCTGTTGATGTACTGTTTTGTCTGCCCATTCATCACTTATGTTACTATAGCAACACTGACCATAGCCATGCATGCTTACCTCATCTTAGCTGTTCCCCCCCCCCCCCCCCCCCCCTTTTTTTTTTGTTTGTGTGTTTACATTTAGGCTTCAGTACAAGATAAATTGCAGTACTGACATTCAAGTAAGTATTAATGATAACCCTGTTTATATTGAGTGGTTTCAACTACAACAGCTTCCTGAATGAAAGCGTTTTTTCAAGTATCTGGTTGCTTTTGGCTGCCCAAACTTTATCCTTGAAGGTGTCCCCCACCCACCCACCTACTCATCCATCCACCTCACTGAGGTACTGTTGAGAAAAGTGTCATATTTCTCACTTGCTCTAGTGTCTTCATTCTCCTCTGGACATACATGCACCTCCCAGAATGTCCGCCAAATGCCCGGGACCTTACCTAGCATCCCACCCACTTATGCTATTATTCAATCTCAAGACACCATATCAGCCACAAAGGGTATATCAGAATTATCCTGTTAGGGCAGATAATCTGTGATTCTGCCAAACATCCATGATCTCTATAGCCACACTTTCCTGCATCAGGGTGGGGGGCGGGGCAGTGGTCTACCAACCTTGGTCGTACTAGAGAACAGGAAGAGTGGACTAGTAATCTGTCAGGATATGGTTCACTCACTCACTCCACTCACTCACTCCACTCACTGCTTCAGTGTGTTTCTTCAAGCTTAGTTTTCCCCTTTCTCTCTGTGTACTTACATTGTTCATCTGTTTATATTGTGTATGCGTATTTATATACGACACATACAAGATATTGTAATCGACATGGAGTTGTGTGCACATGCATGTACGTGCCTGTGTGTGCATGTGTGTGTGTGTGTGCATGTGTATGTGTGTGTGTATGAATGTGATAGATAATAGCTCCAGGTTGTGGTAAGTGTGTAGCTGACCTCGTAGTGATCAGCATTGTTCCTATTTAGTGCCACATAGAACTGCAAAGTAACAACTTTGACTTGCAATATGTTTATTCTCTGTGCCCTGTACACACCCTCCCTCTCTCTCTCCCTCCCTCTCTCTCTCCTCCCTCTCTCTCTCCTCCCTCTCTCTCTCTTCTCCCTCCCTTTCCTTCTCTCCCTCCCTCTCCAAAGTTACATCCACAGTTTGGGATTTGATGTAGAGCACTGGCTGTGTGGGTTGCTGTAGCTTAGGTCTGGTCTATGCTAGGGCTAGAGAGAGTGTATGAGTCTATATGGTTTGGTCAAGTAGTAAGACTAGGTTTAGTGCTAGGGTTAAGGCTTATACTGGTGCTTGCATTTTAAAGTAGATATCTTAGTTTGGTTAGTTTTCATCGAGGTTGAAGGTTATGTCTAGCCCTTGAGTAGTTATCAGTATATGACCGTTAGGATAATGGACATCTGTTGGTGGGTGTGGCTCTTGTTAGGATCAGCCACACACCACTCTCTGCAGTCACGCATTAAAGGCAGCCATTGATGTAGTCTTGGTCACATTCCAACTGTTAGTCCAGCTAATGGACTAACTGTTTGCTGGAAGTAAACATAAACACGACACCTCACGAGTTGGAAGTCCGCCCTGTATCAGGAAGGAGCAGCTGCTCTATCTCCTCCACTACCACTTGCTAATGTTTATAATTGAGATCCCTAATCCTTCCAGGCATAATCGGGTGAAGGTGTTACACCTCGTCATGCTCTGCTTCATCTTTGAAGGCAGACTCACTCTTGACTCTTGACACTTCTGGTTTGTTTCTTTTGCTGCTGATGTTGTGTGGTACCATTGTGGGTCAGTCTTACCACTTCACAGGTCCTCCATGGAGAAAATGAAGTCACCTCATCCTTTAGAAGTGGTGTTGAGGTGCAGAGTGTGTTTTCATACCTCTAATGCTCTTTTCTTTATCTTTTCATGTATTTATATTGTGGGTAGTCCAGTCTATTGTTGTCAAGTACAACAACTGGCCAACACTGTTTCCATGGTAATGCACCGCTCACCACATGTAGTAGCTTGCAGTGTGCGTGCATGCACGTGTGTTCGTGCAAGGGGTTTTTAAGTGCACAAATGTGTTTGAGAATGTCGGTTGTCTTTCTGTATTTTTATTGCCTCATAATGTGTGTGAGTCAGTGTGTGTGTATCATAGTATTTGGTGTTAGTGTGTGCCATGTGTAGGTGTGGTTTCTCTCTGTTTTCATGAGGACAGTTGATCAATTATACATCACAAAGTGCATTTTTTCCAAGGTATTTTTACTTCCTTGTGTGTGTGTGTGTGTGTGTGTGTGTGTGTGTGTGTGTGTGTGTGTGTGTGTGTGTGTGTGTGTGTGTGTGTGTGTGTGTGTGTGTGTGTGTGTGTGTGTGTGTGTGTGTGTGCGCGCGCGCGTGCGTGCGTGTGTGCGCGCGCGTGCGTGTGTGTGTTTTAGTTTCCTTCGTTCTCCTTAAACATCTTTTTCTTAGATTAATGGGAGGAGGAGGAGGAGGAGGAGGAGGAGGAAAAAATGATAAATCTGAAGTGATGAACAGTTTGTAGTTTTGATAGTTTGCAAATAAGGGCGTGGTCCAGATTTCACACTCCCTGGTGACATCCCCTAGGGTACCGGTATCCTTAGTCAGCATGGAATTTTTTTAATGCCAAGATTAGTCGAAAACTGTGGGAGAAGTTAGCGGCAAATATCAAACAGAAGTAGCTCCATTATAATGTGGTTATTGTTATACTCTTACTTCACTATTGTTACTACCGTGCTAGCAAATATCAGACTCTGTGTGGAAAGCTTTTTCTTGTCCATTCTCCCCCACTTTCTCTCTCTCTCTCTCTCTCTCTCTCCCCCCCCCCCCCCTCCCCATCCCCCTTCTTCATATGCTGCTGGCAAATAAGTAGATTCTGCAGTGTTCTACAATACCCAATCTGCAAAGATCTGTGCATGCATTTACATCTCCGAGAGAGAGAAAGAGACCGTTCAGTCATGGTCTCCTGCTTTACAGACACACCCATTTCCAGTTTATGTAGGCGGTCCAAAATAAAGTAATAAAAGTTGGCCAACCTATTTAAAAACAACATGTGAATGTTGTTATGTACATGTGTGACAACCTGTGAGTAAATAAACATAGTGTGTGTAACACACAGTTACAGTTTCCCTCACAATTAATTATGTCATTTTAATTTATTATTTGCAGCTGTTTCTCTGGTGCAGTTTTCCCTCCCCCGAGGGCTTTAGTTGACCATGCCCCCTCCCCCGCCTCCCCCCGGCCCTCCACCTCCCCCAGCCCTCAGCCAAGCTAACACCGAGAAGCCGAAACTCAATAAGAAGGCAGCCAAGGACAGGGGAGCTCTTCTGGGGGACATCCATAAGGGGGCAAAGTTGAAAAAGACAGTGACCAATGACAGAAGTGGGCCAAGTCTAGAGAGTGAGTCATGTCTAGACAGTGAGTGATGTCTAGATAGTGAGTGATGTCTGGACAGTGAGTGATGTCTGGACAGTGAATTACGTCTAGACAGTGAATGATGTCTAGTCGGTGAGTTATGTCTAGACAGTGAGTTATGTTTAGATAGTGAGTGATGTTTAGATAGTGACTAATGTCTAGACAGTGAGTTATTTCTAGACAGTAATGTCTATGCAGTGAATTACATCTAGACAGTGAGTGATGTCTAGATGGTGAGTTACATCTAGACAGTGAGTGATGTCTAGATGGTGAGTTACGTCTGGGCAGTGAGTTATTTCTAGACAGTAATGTCTAGACAGTGAGTGATGTCTAGACGGTGAGTTACGTCTAGACAGTGAGTTATGTTTAGATAGTGACTAATGTCTAGACAATGAGTTATGTCTAGACAGTGAGTTACGTCTAGACAGTAAGTTACATCTAGACAGTGAATGATGTCTAGACAATGAGTTTAAACATACATCACTCATTGATAATGTACACAAGCAGAAAAAACTGGTTTCCTAGGATGTTCAAGCTAAACCTTCCCTAGTTCTTGCTCCCATCTTATCCTGACCATAGCCTAGTTTGCCCTAGAATCAGCTGTCATCTTTTGTGCTGGTCTTGCTACTTGGTAAAGAGGAGTTCACCAATCCAGTTTAAAACTGTTTAGTAGAAGTTGTGGACATGAACACTCTCTTCTGTGAACATCTTGCTAGCATGTGTGTCTGTTGCTAGGAGCTCTTGGGATACATCCAGTTTGGTATGCCGAGTATGTTGACGCCCATATATGTGTGTCTGGTGTGAGGTCATAGAGAAAAGCCCTTTTGTTGGCTGTTGTGTTGGTGTGTGTGCACAAAGGAAGATTCCCCCTCCCATTACTCTCTCTCTTTTGTATGCATTCATCCATTCAGACCTTGTTATCCACACAACATTCACACACACGCACACACACTAACTCAAAACATTGTTTATCCCTTGAACTGCAGCTGTTTCTGTCTTCCTCTCTTATTTCCCCCTTTTTTCTTCATTATCATTAAAAAAAATACGAAAAAAGATTTCTAGTTATTTTATTATGGCCTGCAATATGTTCTCTTCTTCTCTCTCCCTCCATTTCTATCACTCCTCCTTCCCTTCCCACACCACACCCCCTTCCACACCACACCCCCTCCCACACCACACCATCACTCCCTCCTGCCCCTCGTTCATATGTTGTTGTTTTGAAGGTGATGGAATGTGTTTGTTGTTGCCACGTAGTGCCATCATAGGCTCTGGGTAGCACCTTTAGTTCCATTCTCTAATCTAAGAGTAGCCTCTGGTGATTTGGAACAACTCTTTACTAACAGTATATGTATATGGTGCATATGAAAGCTTTAACCACTTTCCTCTTTCTCTCCCTCCTTCTCTCCCTTCCCTCTCCCTCTCTCCCCTCTCCCTCCTCCCTCTCTCCCTCACTCCCTCCCCCCCTCTCTCACTCCCTCCCTCCCCTCCCATGTGTCTCTCCCTGTAGAGCCCAAAGGTTCTGGTGGAGGTGGTGGGCCAATGAAGTTCCCCGGAGGAGGAGGTGGTGGGGGTCTGTTTGCAGGAGGGGTTCCTGCCCTGCGTAAGAGTGGGCAGGGTGGCCGCACCTCCAGCTCTGGTTCTGACAAGTCTGGCCCAGGTGAGAGGGTCTAGTTATTGAGGGTAGGTGTGGTTAGTGTGAGTGGGTGTGGTTAGTGTGTGCGTGGGTGGGGCATTTTGTAATATGCATGTGGTTACGATAACTTGGTGTGTGGCGATGCATGTGTGTATTGGATTGTGAATTCTCAATGCACCCAATTAGTATAGTAAATTCTCAACTTGTATTTATTCCTGGGACCAGGAAAGGAAGGGGAGGGGGGGGGGGGGGGGGGGGGAGTAAAAATATGTTATTGTTGTCTTCAACCCTAAAATTTTGAAATTAATATTTTATTTATTAACAATGAAGAAAAAGGAGCAACAGTATTATATGTTGTTATCAACCCTAAAATTTTGAAATTAATTATTTTATTTATTAATATGCAAAATAGGTGTAATAATTATTATATTAGGTATCTAAAGATAGGAATGTCAAACTGAGACTTCTTTTGATATTCTCTGCTGTGCCTCCATGGTTTCTTCAAGGTCACTCTCAGGAGTTCCTCTGGTGCCTCTGTAGAGAGATCCTTATTAGCTGAGAACAACTGCAGTCACTTCGAGAATTACACAAATGAGTTTTGATAATAATCATTTGAGAAACACTTCTCTCCACAGAAGAGGTAGAAACTGTAGAACTGGAATTGATAAGCTGATGGAAACAACCTTATGTAAATTGGTTGTCATGGCCTTGAGCATGTCATTGCAACCATGTTCTTGCAGCAGTTATGAGCTACCCCTGCAGCTACTAGACTAACAACTGGCCAATAGTTCCTCCACTCCATAAGTAGTTCTGTAGTCATTGCACCACACAGCCATTACTCCAGCTGCTAAATTTGTATATGCTGACAAATATAATGCAATTCCATCAAGATGAAAATCATAACATCAACTGATTTCTGAAATAGAAGCACTCTTGGCTAGTTCTATGTTGGTGTGATCATAGGGACTTCCCCTTATTTTGGTTGTTATTGTTTTTTTGTTGTTGCTGGAGGTGAGAGTTGCTGTTGCCACCGGATTGGGGGATTTCCTAGGAGTTAGGAGATTAATGAAGCTGTGTTTAGACTTGTGATGGTGTGGTGGGAATTCCAACAGGTATGACAGTGGATTAAACATGCCACAGGACTTAATATGTACATATGCTGGTCTCTTGTTGCTGGCCAAGTTCCATGCTTTACATGGCATAAGCAGGTGTTCCCCCCCCCCCCCCCCCAGAGATACAGGTGGCCTTAAGTGCATGACACAAAACACCACCATAATGGTTCCTTACAAGGTCTCCACTGGCACTGTGGATGGCTTTGGTGTGAACTGGTGAGGTGCATCCTTTTACTTGTCTCTGTTGCAAGGGTGCATTAGTTAAATCAAGTTAATCCATGTAACATCATGTGAGCAAGAATAGGATAAACTTTGTTGTAATTTTTTTAATTGAAATCAACTGGTAGCTGATTTCTGAGATAATTGGTGCTAAAACTAATATCTAAACTGGTTCATTTCAGTTGTGATCATGCTCGCTGTCCATCCACTCATGGCTTCTTGGAGAATGCCCATTTCCTCTTTCTCCTCATAGCTGAGAAAGTTTTTCTTCGGTCTGCCATAGTGTCTGCCATTGTTATTGCATTATGTTGCCATGGTGAGCCATTACATATGCCCACAGGAGATCTCTTGTACTTAGTAATCATTAAACATAATCTATGAACAAATGAATTCCTGAGCATGTATATGACTGGGTTAGTATTGCTATTGTAGGGTATCCTTGGTAGTCACGTTGAAAACAACTCACATTTGTACTGAGTGAGCTGAATGGCTGAAGGGGAGCCCCCTGGGTATCTGACAATGGTGCACGCCTGTCAGTTGCAGTCTCCTGCTGTACATTTCCTTTTCCTTGCAGTCATGAGGTATGCTTTGGCTAGGGCTAGAGTCACGGTCGAGTCAGGATAGGGAGAGTTTTGGAATTTATCCTTGCTGTAGAAATTCATTTAATCATGTAAACCATACCCACCATTAAACTGCAGCACCAGATGAGAATATCAGACAGTGTTTCTTCCCACACACCCCCCCCCCCAAAAAAAAAGACTTACCCAGACTAACCATAGTCAATATTGTCAAGTTTTTCCATGACTGTACTTTTGTAGATCTGCTGTGGCATTTGTGGGCCTTTTTTTCCTTCTCGAGAACATCATGCAGGAATAATTAAGTCCTGTCAGATTGAATTCAAAAGTTCTAAATATCATACCCATTTAAGTGAGTGGCCATGACAATTATTTAGCCTTCTGATAACCTCTTGCATGAGTTTACACATGGCATTCAATACTGCTGAGTGTAATAGTCACGATAACTTTGTAGTCATTGGATAAACTTCATCTTGTTGCATCCGAGGTCAACTTGCTCGAACATAGTTCTGCCTTGGAAACTTTTCCTATTAGAAGGAATTCATATATGCACTGCTGTGAGTTGAGGTAGTCCATTAGCAAAGGTCAAACTAGGAACTATGAACATTCCCATGCTTGGTCAGACAACCAAATTCCAACATGTTTGGAACATCGAGTGAAAGAAAGTGGATGACATAAAAATAAGTGTTTGTGCTTACTTGTTAAGAGCAGCTGTTTTTTAAAACAGAATTTTACACTTGAATACAGTTGTTTCAGAGTAGCCCTGAGTGCATGTCATTTCCATTGAGATTTGAAGAGTTTTGTTAGATCATATCCTGTCCTCAAGGTCTGGGGGGGGCGGAGTTTGGGACATCTTGATTTTATCTAAGTGCCATTCCTCTTTCAACAGACATCTCATCTTTTGATTATAGCATAGGACATCTTTCCCCCCAGAACCTGTGACGAGGTAATAAGTTCATGTCCCCAGGCAGATGTGGAGTCTAACACAAGCCACTCAAGGCCATTTAGGGTGAATTCCCCCGTGCATACTTCTTCAGTCTAATGTTTTGGCATTATTTCTGTCTCGTCTTCTCTAAGGTCACCATTTTCCTCTTGGCTTCCACTTTTTCTATCCTATCATCAATCACCCAGTCTGTAGGTACGGATGGATTCCTCTTCCATTATGTGGTTATGAACTTGGCAAAACTTTACCACGTGTTGCAAAATAGAAAACCTTGCTATAACTTCCCACCTGATACTCTGATGACAGCTGGGCACGCAGGCTATACCTTACCACATAGTCTTCCAAGTTACTGACACATCACCATGGATACCATGAATACCATTTCATGACCTTTGGATTACTGTCAGTGGGCAGCTTTCTGGTCATTTTAGCAAACCAAAGAATTTTATGAAATAGTTTCATGAAATCACTTCATAAACCAAACAAGTAATATTGCCTTACACATTTTGTTAACAATGAACTCCCAAAATTTCATATTAAATATGATGCTCATTGCTCCTTGCATTCATCTGCCTTTTGTGTAGCACCGTGTGACACTGTGTAATGCTATGTTACTTGCAGGTCCGAAGCTTCCCTCTCCACGTGGTGGTCCTTCAGTGACTCAGTCCCTGACCTCTGCGCACCACAAACCCTCGTCCCCAACTCCTCCCCATGCCTCCCTCTCCGTTTCCGACAAATTGCCGCGCTCATCATCGGACCACAGCAGCCTCGGGGGATCGGGTTCTCGAGCCCTTCCCTCGCCCCCCTCCAGGGGTAACAACCCACCTTTCTCCCAACGTCCCAGCCAGCCGCCCACTTCTAATAAACTTTCAAATGCCCCCCTTGGACCGATGGGAAGAGCATCCTCGTCATCCTCCATCTCCTCAATGACACGTCCCCCTCCTCAGCCTCGTACAACCTCCCCAAACCCACCTCCCTCCTCTCGTCCTGCCCCTCCCGGGAGAAATGTGCCTCCCTCTGCACCCACTATTCCTCGAGGAGCTCCTCCTCCACCCCCAGGGCGCAGCAACCCTGCCCCCCCTGTACCACATTCATCCAGTCAGGGGTCTCGGTAAGTGCGTGTGAGTGCATGCATGTGTGTGTGTGAGTGAGTGTGTGTGTGTTTGTGTGTGAGTGCATGCGTGTGTGTGTGTGCATGCGTGAGTGCATGTGTGTGTGTGTGCATGCGTGTGAGTGCATGTGTGTAAATACATGTGTGTGAGTGTATGTGTGTGAATGCATGTGTGAGTGCATGTGCGTGTGTGTGTGAGTGCACATGTATGCGTGTGCAAGTTTCAAGGGACATCTTAGTATAATTCACAATTCATTTTTGCTATCTCTCTGTCTGTATGTGTCTCTTCTAACTCCTCCCAAACCACTAGAGAGATTTTCATGAACCTTTAAGGGATTGATTAGGGCACCTTATTGTACGTCCTCGCGAAATTTTTGTTCAGATCGGGTGCCTATGGGTGTGGTTTTATCAATGGTTGAAGACTAACTATCACTGAAACTTGGCATGTTTATTAATTGTATCATGTTTGTTTGATTAATGAGATTAGTGTCAATAATCTCTACATGTTGCATTAAGCAAACTAAACATGTTTATCACTGCACGTAGCCGACTTAAAACCACCCAAAGGACGGTTTTTTCCTTAGTAGATTCTAATATGATATAGACTTTAGTGTATGTGGGCATGCTCAGTTCACTAGACGAAGTGGTTCCCTATGCTAAATGCTTCAGGGAGTTCAATCACCATGTGATACAAGACAGGAAAGACTAAATGTATTCATCTTTGATGATCTTTTCCAAAAAAAAATGAAATAGAGTCTGTATTATCAATCACTCTTACTTGCTACCTGTCTGCCTGCCTGAATAATAACTTTTGACTGCAAGGTCCCAAGATCACTAATCAAATTGCATTTGGCTCTCTGCGTTATCCTGTCCCCTCAGAAGGTCTCAGAATTTCTAAGAATGTGCATGAAAAGAAAAAAATGAAATAGAAATTAAAGGCCAACAACCAAAAAAGGAAACCTTGGGAAAAAGTTGGATACAGAATTGTTAAGGGGTCAAAAAATGCAACGGCCCCTTTTTCAAAATTTGCGGAGAGAAACTTAACCCCTTAAAAAAAAATAGAAGTGCATTCCTCAGACTTTCAACTAAAAAATTAAAAAGAAGCCACGCCCCCCTCCCGTAAGTGTAGCTGAGGGTGAATAACTTTAGATCCTTCAAAATTGTAAAAATGTTCTGAACACTTTTTTAAAATGGCTCAGTGGGGGAGTGAAAATTTGGCAAGAATATCTTTGCATGTAAAACTCACATCCTTGCACCTGGACACCTGTAACTCGGCATACATGCACCACTTGCCTCAGGCAATGACACGAGCAATGCTGCAGTCATTCTGTTTGTTGGACAACCAGTGGCTTGATTATTGCAAGCAAGGTTGCTACAGTTCATCTTAGTGGTGCATTGAGTATCTATTATGAACCAGGAGGGACTTTTATAATATCATGTGATCTGTACATCCATTGTCCTTGCACACTGTATCATTTCTGCATGAGTATATTCGTTTATTTCTTTTCCCCCTCTCAGACCAACTATGAAGGCCCCGCCCCCTCCTGGAAGAAATGCGCCGATGTTCAACAGACCACTCCCACCTGCTCCTGGTGTTGGAGGAGGCAGTAATGGCGGGAACAGTCGAGGTGGACCTCCCCCTCCCCCCAGTAGAAATGAACTGCCTAACCCGCCATCCAGAAATGCCCCACCACCAACTCCGAACCGAAATGAACCGCCACCAACCCCAAACAGGGTTGACGCCCCACCCCCACCCTCCAGAAATGCCCACCCTCCCAGTAAAGTGGAGCAAAATGACGTCGGAATGAAGGGACGCCCCCTTCCTCCCCAGCCTGGCAGCAGAACCAGCAGCATCGTGGACGACCCTAGAGAGTCAAGTATCAGCAGCAGCAGGCCAAGAGGTGCTATTCATTTGATTACTACTACTATTATTGCTGTTGCTGTATCTGAAAGATTGACTAACTGATTGACTCTATTTCATGGACTGACTCTATAATGTATGGACTGACTCTATAATGTTTGGACTGACTCTGTAATGTATGGACTGACTCAATAGTGCAAGGACTGACTCTATAGTGTATAGACTGACTCTATTGTATTTATATATTTGTTGCTGATCTTACAATGCATTCTGTCTCTGTGCAGGAGGTTTACCTCAACCACCTTCTAGAAGTGGAGGTGCTCCCACGCCTCCCCCTGGGCGGAGCCTTCCTGGTCCCCCGCCCCCCAACAGACAACCTCCCCCAGACAGAAACAGTGTCCACTCACCAACTTACAGTGATAGGAGAGCATCTAACAGGTAAAGGATCGTCATCGTACTAAGATGTTTTGCAAGCATCTAATAAACACTATTTCTCATTTATCCTAGCATGTCTATGTCGGCCACGATTCCACGGAATGCTCCCCCTCCTCCCCCTGGTGGGGGGCCCAGAGGCCAATCGCCGCGCATGACTGCTCCAGCCCCACCACCTCCATCCCGTGGGCCCCAGCCCCCTACCCCCACGGGTTCTTTGGGGGCCAGGACTGCACCCCCACCTCCTCCTAGCAGGTCATTCGACTCGACTGAGGGTAAGCCTGCATGGGTGTGTGTGCGTGTGAGTGAGTGAATGAGTGAGTGAGTGAGTGAGTGAGTGAGTGAGTGAGTGAGTGAGTGAGTGAGTGAGTGAGTGAGTGAGTGAGTGAGTGAGTGAGTGAGTGAGTGAGTGAGTGAGTGAGTGAGTGAGTGAGTGTGTGTGTGTGTGTGTGCGCGTGCGTGAGTGTGCGTGTGTGTGTGTGTGGGCATGCGTGTGTGGGTGGGTGGGTGGGTGTGTGAGTGCGTGCGTGTGGTGGGGTGTGTGTGCAGGTGTGTGTGTTGGGATGGGTGTGTGTGTGCGCCTGTCTATCTGTGTGCATGTTTGTGTCCACCTTTACCAGTTTCTGTTTCAGTCCTTTTGTAAGAGTAGGTATCTTGGTGGGTGGGTAGATGGATAGATATAGAAAAAGATAGAAGGTGGAGGTATATAGATGACAGTTAATGGACACATAATTAGATAGATAAAGTGATATAGATAGGGAAGGGGATAAAAGAGAGATAGGTAGGCAGATATAGATATATTAATAAGTATAGATATGTAACATGCAGACAAATGTCTTTCCCTCCATATGTCATGACATCATGCACTCAGAGTAGGCGTGACTACAGTCCTTATATACTCGGGGGGGGGGGGGGGAAATCATGTAATATTCATTAGCAATATTACAGGGAATGTTTTACAATATTAATCTTTATGTGCACAATAATCTCAAATTAGAATTCTTTTATGTACACACACAACAAATGTTCACAGATGATATGAAACTTCCATATAAGGCAAATATAGTCAATACTAGGCTATTTTGGTTTTATGTTGTGGATAGTTGAATTATAATTTTTTTTAATATTATCAATGTCACCCATAAAGGTCTCGGGATGATTTAGGAAAGTTTTGCAGGAATTTCCACTTTATCCCCCCCCCCCCCCCCCCTCCCTTTCAACACCTTCAGATAAATTCAGAGGTCAAATATTTAAATTCAGCATGTAATGTTCCCCCAATGCTAGGGCCACACTCCAGCGTTCCCTGTGGCTGGGCTGTAGGGCATAGAGGGATACACACTCACTAATACATTATGTGTATACAGTATACAGTGTTTCTGTGCCTGTACACTACATATCTGTACCTATTAATATGTCTTTATATGTAGGATATAACAGCAGCTTCTTAAAATGTATAGCACTCAAGAGCTATGTCGACTGCCTGCCCAAAACCCGATGAACATAATCATATTTATGTCAGAGCACCTAGTAGTTTTCTTGGGAGAAGGCATGCCCCCAGAAACCACTAGGACATGCTTCCCATAAAAATGCTGTCATTATCCCCCCCCCCCCCCCACCCAGGAAAAAATCCTGATTTTTATGTGATTATAAATTTTGTGCAATTTACTTCACTGTTGTAGTATTTACTGTCTTATTGGTTTTGCAGAGAGCTTTGAGAACCGGTTCAGGTTCAATGATAACATTCCTCCTCCTGAAGTGTGGAAGCCAGGACCTAAGACCTATCCAAGTCATGCTGCCAGCAATAAGTACAAAGGTCAGCCATACCCTCTTAATATTTTTTGTATGTACACTTGTTCATTACGGAAGGGTCAAAGTTCATGGGTAGAATTGTAGTAGATCATGTGTGAGCCAGAGGAAAACATTTCTAAAGATAATTTTCAACCGTGACAACAAGAAGTCTAAAATATATTTAAAAAAAAAAAGAAAGAAAATATTTTAAAGCCTCAAACAAAAGTAGTTGACTCATTTGTGTGGTAATTAATTGGTCTCAGGTAATTAATTGGTCTCAGGTAATTAATTGACTTCATATTATTTAATTATATAATTTATTAGTAAATAAGGATTAACTATAGGGGGGGGAGGAGGTGAAACCAAAAATGAGTCATTTTCTTCCCAGGAAACTTGAGCTCTCTCTCTCCAATGGCATGCTCCCTGGAGCCCATTATTCCCTGAAACCCTGCTGCTGGTGAGTGCAGTGTCAGCAAATATTCCCTATGTCCTGCCACTGCTAATTCCTCTGGTCTGCTTTCAATGCTGCAAATCTTATTTAGAACTCACAAAGAATTACAGCATGTGGAGAGGATTCTCAGCTTCTCGCAGGATGCCTCAGGCCTCAGACTAAGTTTTCTTCTTGTTACGTAGCTTTCTCACAAAGAGGAAGAAAATATATGCGGGAATATTGATCCAGATTTTACAAAGTGGTGTTAACCATTCAACTTTTTCAAAAATATCTATTGAATTTCTTTTTCTGAGTGTGTATGTGTCTCAGATGGAATGAGCAGTTTGTGGTGCTTAAATACTTAATAAAAAAAAGGAAATATTTTATCCAATATACTTGTCACAGAAGCAAATTGTATAAAAAATTAAAAAGAAAATAAAACTTTTTTTCCTTCAATTTCTATATTTAACAACTCAAATCCCCCCCTCCCTCCATTTTTTTGGTGGAATTTTTCAGCCATGCTAACCTTACTTGTTCACGAATGATCTTGGTCAAATTAAGTAAGACATATTCAAATTGGCCAGTGGTGTCCCCAGGCTATTGTTTTGCTTTACCCTGCAGAGAAGGTGTTTGTGTAGGAGTGGCTTCATGAAAGAGAGTAGCTCCCTTTGGATGATCATCTTTATTGTGATTGTCTTTTCTTTCTTTTTTTTGTTGCCTGTCAATAGTGTGCCCTTGGTGTGATGTTTCCTTAGACTAGGGCCACTGGTAGCCATTAAGCTGTTTCTAACCGTTACCATGCCAACTGCATCACGTTCACAGGTGGCTGTACAAAGTTTATTTAAAATGTAACTTAATATTATCTCACTTTTTTTGTTGTTTTAATCCTCCCTCCCACTTTGTCCATCCACTTGTGTGTGTGCAGATCGTAGATTACCTCCCAACCCATCTGATGCAGGCAGAACAGCCCCGCCCCCTCCACCGAGTAGATGAAACTCATCTAACTGGTCAGACCAGCTAACCCTGGCCACTCCACAATATTAATAATTATTATTATATGCTTAATTGGAAATGTCGGTCTAGTCCTACAAACTTATATGATTTTTTTTTGTGTGTTCTCCAGTTGCTGTTGCCAAGCAACCAGACTTTGTTTGGGATCATGTGTGTTTATAGTGTTGTTTTTTTAAAGTTGTAATGTGTAAACTCATTATCTGTAGCTGGTATTGAGTGGTGTGATGGTGTATTAAATATCATAAATATAGCATATATGAATTGCTGTAGAAAATATGTATGTATATGTGTTTGCATTTGTGTGTTTATTTACTTAACATCACTTTCAAGTTTTGTTTTAGCTCAGCTCCTATAGGGCTTCTGTTCAGCACTGATTTAATTGAATTACTTTAAAAAAATTTTTAAAAACAACTACAAATTTTAACATTATATGAATGTAAGCAGCTGAACAGTAACTGTATTAATGTATATATACACACCTCTTGAGGGATCCATGGGAGGGTAAAGAGAACACCACCACTGAAGACATTCAGATATGAAATGCCAGTTTGTGTATGTATCATGATATATGAATTCACACATACACAATCAAGGGTTCATGCTTAATCTTGAGTTTGGGGGAGGAAAAAAAGAACACCAGTTTGTTATTAGTGAAGATGGTGTGTTTCTGGGGAGATAGCTTTCTCCGAAATAGTTCTGAATTAACTGGATACTCTTGATACTAAAATTAAAATTTGGGCCATACTAGAGATTCCACACATGCTCAAGACACGTTTACTTAAGTTTGAACACAGCCAGTATCTGTTAAGAATTATTTAATTTCGTGTGACAATGAAAACTTTTTCTCCTGAATGAACCTGAGAACATTCGCAAACACACAGGCTCGTACACATATGCAGGTGTACATGCCACATGTAAGGGATGTGGTAGGTACTCCACTACTGCAATGAGTTGACAGGAATGCAAACTGAGTTGGTTGGGATCTACTCTCTGTCAATGCAGTGAAGTAATTTCTTGGGGGGGGAAAACCAAGTAAAAAATACCCACCACAAATATATGAACACATTTTCATTATCCATGTAATATTTAGATGATATTAAAGTGATTATGATAAACATGACATTCACTTAAACAACAACAAACAAACAGTTGTTGAATGAACCTCCCCAGATTGTGATGACAATAATGCTGGGGCTTTTTGAGGTGAGGGGTGCAGTTTCTGATCTAACCCCCAAGTGCCTGTATTTTCAATTCTATGCTGGACCACACCCACGGGAGGTGGAAGAGCTGTTTATGTTACAGCCACGAAGTTATCACATTCCATGGTTCACTGTTTGTTGTTGTTGAGAATGTTTATTGTAACAGGCACTAGTGTGGTGTGTATAAATTAAAATAATGGTTGTTTGATTTGACCCACTTGTGAAACTGACTGCCCAGTAAGTTTAGGGCAGAAGATAAGTGGTGAAGATTTAGGACTAACCCAGCTTCACAGAAGCTCACAGGGTCTAATAGTGCCTTTGTTGTGTTGTTCTTGTAACACTTCCTCAAATTTGCAAAATATGGGGAATTCATGAAGTATGGGAATTACATTTTGTATACATCTAAAAAAATGTGCATAAATAGCGCTTGTCAAAAAAAAAAGAAAAAGGAAGTATTTCCTTGACCTGCTTTTGCTGCATGTTAAATTTAATCATTTGAGGAGGAAAACCACATTGATTTCACAAAATGAGAACCTCACTGTCCTGTATCCATGGCAACAGCTGCTAGTAATCCCTCCACTGCCTCAGTTATGGCTTTCAAGTAAACATTCTCCTGTAATCCTCCAACCAAAAAAAAATTAAAATCCCCCCCTCCCCCAAAAAAGGAGCCAAAAAAATAAAAAAAAATAAAAACAAAAACCAACCCCCCCCCCCCCCCCCCCCCAAACAAATAACAAATCCCCCCCCCCCCAAAAAAATCTGAACTAAAGAACCAAATAAACATGAACAGATGAAGTCGTTGCTTTTCGGATATCCTCTCCTTGCATAAAGGACATTTTGGTTTTTTGGAAGATTCAGTTTTCTCAATGCACTTCCTGCAATAACAATGCATTTTCATGGTACAACCATCCAAAAACTGAATGGCATGCCAGATACAGCAGAACACTACTACATCAGAGATATCACAATATCAATATATTGCCACAGCAACAAGAAAAACATAAACTTATCATCGCTCCAGACCATGTTTTGTGCCTTCATTCAAGGGGTTGGGGAGGAAGTGGTCCCTGGAGCTTTTGGGGAGGCCTCCCATAACATATCAATAGTTGCTTAGATTTAAATGGATAGACTTAAAAAGAATTCCTTTATTTAAAAACTATGCAATATAGATATCATTGAGCATGGCACCATTTGAATGGCCTCCCACTCAACAAATAAATGGGACCGATTAGATTATACTAGGCATTGCTACCAGAACCTCTCTGTGTGTCCAACCAATAAGGGACACTTCCTTACCTGCAAAAAAATATAAAATAAAGAAAAATGGAAATTAAAAAAAAGGAGAAAAGTACATGAATTTCTTATGCAATAGCACAAAGTAAGTTGTTTAGCATCTCCTTCACAGCTGACTTAACTTCATCTATCGCCATTTTCCCAGCCCCTCCCCCAAAATGAACATAACACATTCGGTACAGATCGACGAAGGTACGAACACTTGCGGGGTCCTTGAATTTTAGTATTTAGTGGAAATGAATAGAATGATCCTTTTGAAATGTCATTTGTAGAGATAGATTTTCAGGATTTGGAATTTTATGAAACCCTGGGGAGAGGGTCTGCAGGAAGTGTCTATAGAGGCTTATGGCGTTCCAGAGAACAAATAGTAGCCCTGAAGAAGTTAAATCTCCTGGAAGATGAGGTGAGGAATGGGTTGTGTGAAACTTTAAAAGTTCCACTTTTTTGCAGTCCAGGGCTTGAGATTCCCAGTAAACCGCTGGGTTGTAATAGTCTGTATAGGTGGTTTGAAGTATACTCTTTGCTGTTGTAGAGCTAATTTGTTTGACTAATTATTTTTGATTAGTCAATTATCCATGTTTATTTAATCTCTTTTTTAATAGACTTTCACATCTTCACCTGCTAATTAATTAGATGAATAATTACGTTGAATCAAGCTGTGAATGTTATTGCTTAATACATGCAATGGATGAATCTGCACTCATATTGTACCAGCAGAGATACTGGAACCTTGTGTGGGGACCATTACTCTAATAGCCTCAGGGTAGACAACATTCCCTGACTTGTCCCTGCACTGCAGCCTGTATAGGAGGCTTCCACATACAGCACCCCATGTGTGAAGCTCAGAGTGTAAGGTCTTTGCCTGCCATCTTCAATGTATACCTTAAATATAAATAAAAAAAGAAGGAATCTCAGTGACAGAATCTAGACTACACATTGAATGCTAATTAATTCAAATTGAATTCAAATTACTTTCGTCCACACTGAATTTGAATTAAACCAATTCGAATTAATTTGAATTATCTCAGACCCACCTGGATAGGTAGTTTGATGGGTTGCAGCTGAAAAAATAAAGCGTTTATGGTAAGCATGCAGTACATGGTAAGCATGCAGTACTTCTTAATTGTTTATCTGTTAAGGGGGCCACTACATTACTTATCAGTGTTTGGGGCTAACAGAATGTCCACAAAGAGCAGGATAGAATCAACAGGGCAGTCCCCTGCAGGTTCTGCTAGAAATGTTTCCTTTGTAAGTGCCAATAACCAACCAGTAACAACTACCATGATGCTGCCACCTCTCCAGTTTGACCACAATATTTGTTTTAAAATCACCAGTTGTCACCATTCCTTTATCTTGTCACACTATTTCCCCAATTTTTTTTTTTTTTTTTAAATAAAAAAATTAAAAAAAAAAAAAGCTTTGTAAATCTATGGTATCAATCCAAAAATTCAAATAAAAATAAAATAATAAATATAAAATAATTTTTAATAAGTGTGTGTTGTGGGGGTGGGTGGGTGTGTAGATTCCTTCTATTTTGATGGTACAAAGTCAAGACTAGTATTATTAGAAATAAATCGATCTCTGGGGGGGGGGGGGGGGGGGGGCTAGGTGTGGTTTTTAATTTTGATAAGACCTATCCTAGGGGTGGCTGGCTAAACAGCCAGAGGGTAGATGGCATTGGAGCAGTTGTACTGAAAAGATGAAAAGGGTAGAAAATTAATTATGAATAGAAAGTTAAGCAGTGAATAAATTATTGAAGTCTGAGATTAGCAGGTCTGGGAACACCAACAACTAACATGTCCCATAAATTATTTTAAAGATAAAGCAGGTGTTTAGGATAATTTTTGCTAGCATGTATTAAAGTAGTGCCAGTGTGGAAGCTAGGATTCTAATTAAATATAATTTGGTATAAACATTTTTTTCTTCAGGGTTTTAAAAACTTTTTTTCCAGGGTTTCAATTCCAATTAATTAGAATCAATTTTTGTGTAGTGTGGGCAGGCCTTAAATTGTGTCTGAAGAAAAGCACAGAGGATTTGCATTAAAAAAAACTTTTTTTTTTTTTTTGATCTACAAAGCCAAGGTCCTTTATTTCAGCTGTCTATTTGTATTTTTGTAAACTGCCTATAGATTAAGAATAATAGTGCTGAGCCATTCCTGGTTCCTTCCTTTGTTCCTTTGTTCGTTGGTTATTTACTTAAAAAAAAAAAAAAATTCATTTTGAAATAAATTGGGGCTCCTTTTTTTTTTTTATATCTAGTTTTCAGTCTATAGTTGGAGTGTTGTTTATAACTGAATATTTCCCTCAACAATGCTTCTGTGCCACTTACTGTTTAACTTTCCTCTGCAGTGATTAATATTTGTCGTGTATTAAACTGGAAGTCACCACCCACCCCCCCTTCCCTGCCCAAACCTTTTAAATGTAGCTGCTGTTCTAATACAGCTGCTGGCCATATTTGTCAGTTTATCCTTCTGAAGGAAGAGTAAATTTTATTGAAATGAACTAACCAAACTATGGCCTGAAGAAATTATTCTCTTTCTCTAGATAGCTATGTTGATTCAGGTAGATTTATAATTGAGCCTATTAGGCCCTGGTAGTAGATGGCACACATACAAATACAGTACTTTAAACCTGAGTTAAATGAAAAATAGGAAAGTAGAAAGGAAATGAATAGGGGAGAAAGAAAGAAGAAAAAAAGAAAGAAAAGGCGCACAGAAAATAAAACATGGAAAAATAAACTTTGAAAGAAATGAATCATAGAGAATCCAACCTGGTACTTTCAGCTTGAAGGGCCATTACTCTTACTACCATGCCATAGTTGTTCAGGCTTTTTTTTTTTTTCTTTTTTGAATGGAAAATTAATTTCTCTTTTTCTCACAAGGGGAACCACTTTTTATAGATGTGTTTAATATATAACAGAATGCCAAACTCTCTGAATATCCACGCCAAATTTGGTTCAGTTTCTACCAAACCTTGGGGCATTGAATCAGGCCCAACAAACAGACACACCAACTTTATATATACTATTGAAAAGCTTATAGTTATAAACTTGTTCAGTTATTTAAAAAAAGTTTTATATAGGGGGGTGGAGTTGCATGTGGGGCTGAAAAAAAACAACTCATCCTTGCTGTGGGATGTCTACTCTGAATAGTGAGCTTAATTTGGTATGGTGCTTTGATGATAAAGTGGATACACACAAACATGCATACATTCGTACTAACTTTTTTTAGCTCGTGAAACCCTGCCCATGTTTCTCCCAGAGTTAAGTTGTATATGCATACCAAGTATTAGGTCTGTGGTTCCAAGGGTTTGTTTGGCCAAAGTACCATTTTTGTCTTTTTTTGGCCTGACACAGAACACAGGAAGGGGTGTGGTGCTATAGATTCTTAAAGCATTTCCTGATCGACACTGATTCTCAATATATATGGATTTGTATATATAGTTATCTAGGTCCAACTTTTTAAAAAAAATACCATTTTGGTATTTTAGCCTTACACACCAAGAGGAAGAGGTGTGGCCAGGTTGGACCCACTCCATATTACTCCCAGAGTTTAGTTGTGTGCAAAAACCAAGCTCTAGGTCTGTAGCTCCATTCCAAAAAAAAATGAAGTATCATTTTTGGCTTTTTTTAATTTATTGAATAAAGAAAAATATGTGGCCATATAGACTTAATTAAAATGTTCCCCTGGTGTCACTGATTCTAAATATATATGGGTTTGTGTATGTAACTTCAACTGTTCAAGTGCGAATCAAGGATATGAGGAGAGACAGACAGATTATTCCCACTTCATAGTATTGATAGATCCCTAGAGTGGGTGCATGGTAGTTATTACCTGTGTGATATACAGGGATGCATATCTGAACCCGCCATCTAGAATTAAATTGTAGGATGATGTTTGATTGTCTTGTTCACTGATCTTCCTCAGGCAGGAGTTCTCAGTTCGCTGAGTCATCGTAACATCATCCAGTTCTTTGGGGCTGTGACAGTCGCCCCCAACTTCTGTATTGTCACAGGTCAGATATGCAATCAGATCAGAAATGGTGGGTGTAGTTGGGGGAGAGGGTGATGTCAATTTTGGGACAGGTGAAATAAAAAAAAACAAAAAACAACTGGTTATTTGATGACTTACTTCTACCTTCCTCAACCCAGTGTGGTGTTAGTCCAGTGTGTGTCCCCATGGAGCTATTGTCAACCTACTTCAACCTGCCTCAACCCAGTGTGATGTTGGTCCAGTGTGTGTCTCCATAGAGCTATTATCAACCTACTTCAACCCGCCTCAACCCAGTGTGGTGTTGGTCCAGTGTGTGTCCCCATAGAGCTATTGTCAACCCACTTCAACCTGCCTCAACCCAGTGTGGTGTTGGTCCAGTGTGTGTCCCCATGGAGCTATTGTCAACCCACTTCTACCTCCCTCAACCCAGTGTGGTGTTGGTCCAGTGTGTGCCCCCATGGGGCTATTGTCAATCCACTTCAACCTGCCTCAACCCAGTGTGGTGTTGGTCCAGTGTGTGTCCCCATGGAGCTATTGTCAACCCACTTCTACCTGCCTCAACCCAGTGTGGTGTTGGTCCAGTGTGTGTCCCCATGGAGCTATTGTCTACCCACTTCTACCTGCCTCAACCCAGTGTGGTGTTGGTCCAGTGTGTGTCCCCATGGAGCTATTGTCAACCCACTTCTACCTGCCTCAACCCAGTGTGGTGTTGGTCCAGTGTGTGTCCCCATGGAGCTATTGTCTACCCACTTCTACCTGCCTCAACCCGCCTCAACCCAGTGTGATATTGGTCCAGTGTGTGTCCCCATTTTAACCCTCTCTCACAGTATTTATCTCACCACTATTTCTACCTGTTATATGATGGCTTCTGTTAACTTTTCTAATTAATAATGTTATGTTAAATTTGTGATTGTGTTTCTAGAATATGCTGAGCTCGGCTCTCTGTACGAATATTTACGACAACATTCTATAGAGTTCCAGCAGATGCTGCTATGGGCCAAACAGATTGCAGTAGGTAATGGATAGCACAGCGTGTGAATGGGTAGCACAGCGTGTGAATGGGTGTGTCCTTGTGGGTGGTGAAGTGGGTGGGGTTATTATTATTATTTTTGGCATGAAGTTTATACTTGTTATAGTTAATTGGACATGACAAGTCATGGAGGTGGTAGTGTATGAATCCATTAAGAAAAGCTGCTGTTTCAAGAATACTCTTGGAATGGCCGTTTTCTGGCAGCCACTGCTAATGAATTACTATTTAAGTGATACAGCTATCTAACAATTGATATATCTGATTGCAGCATGGTAAGTCACTGACTGTCATAAGGTTGCAGATAGCTTAAGGCTCTTCATGAGATCATTGTGGTTGTCCATCAGTCTTGGTAGCCCTTTCATTGTTTTCTTCTTGCACTCTGCACACCAGTGTGGGCATATCATCTTTTCCTTGGCATAATTTCTTCACTTGAAAGATAGATAACATAATGACTTATTGGCCTGATGGTAAATGGAATCTGTAAGGGTGACTATTCACATGCCTAATATTCTACAAAATGCTGAAAAATGACTGTGGCAGCCACCAGG